>JAOXYF010000023.1:7298475-7309826 GCA_028565775.1 Sternarchorhynchus goeldii
GGGGGGGGTGGGTGGGTGGAATCGACGCTTTTCTCTAACTGCTAATTGCGAATTCGCAAAAGCTTCAAGAGGCGATGGCAGCTGAAAGCACGCCCAGAGATGGAGTGGTGGAAATTGCAGAGCGCTGTGGTAATGCTAGCCAATGAGAGGGCTGATGGGAGTTCGCACCGTGTGCCTGTAGACAAACAGCTTGTCTAGTCCCTGAGGAGTATACAGGAACAAACCAAAATTAGATGCCAATTTGTGAACAGGCGCACTGCCAGCTAGCAGGTGGTTCTTGAAAGACACGGGGTCACCTTGAAACCTCATGATTTCTATGAAACTCCAAGTGCTGGACACAAATGAATCCAAGTCCAAAGGACTCTTCAATAGGACAATTCTGAGGCTACCCGCTTGTTACTTTGGAGAAAAGCCGCATCTCTGAAATAGCAGGTAATAGGATGTGTTGCATAACGCTTGTACTGTAGCACCTGACACTACTGTTGACCACATCCCCAGTACAATTTGCTGCTGAATTTAAACTGCTGCCGATACGTGTTAATAATTATTTCTAATTTATTATATTATGTATCAAATGGATCATATAAGCTAGCCAGACAAGCTTCTGTGCTTCAACCACACAGCAATTGAGAAAACAAACTCTACATCACCTCTTCTCTCAAAAGCAATGAATCAGAAGCACCCTTGTGTGAGCTGGAGTAATGTACTTTGGGAAGCTGCAGAAACTAATGCCCTAAACCACATCTGTCGCTGAAGACATTTTCCCCCCTATCTAGCGTCCCCTGCCAGCAGATGTTCAAACAAGGTAGTGCATAGAAGTCTCTAAAGTAGCAGCAGCGTGGCTCAGCAGACTAGCAGCGCTCATACACACACCGTTTCCCCAGACTAGCAGCGCTCATACACACACCGTTTCCCCAGACTAGCAGCGCTCATACACACACCGTTTCCCCAGGGAGAAACAAAATAGGAAATTCTGTGACTAAGCGTAATGAGATGGAAACGTATTACTGATTTAAGATGTGCCGTGGGCAATTATTAGAGCTAACTGTGTTTGTTTGCCCCTTTCCTCAACGGCTTTGGCAGCTGTCGTCTAACTCGCCTTTAAAGGAAAATAAAGTAAAAAGAATCTAGACAGGACTTCAGGACACTTTGATTTGATCTGTGAGTGCTGTGATGCTATCATGCTAGCATTATAGCTTATGGTGATGTATATGCTTTCCTATAGATAATAGAAGTTATAATGCATCATAACAGCATGATTTTGGTTCTAAGTAGTCCTGCAGCACTAGGCCAACTCTCTCATTTGAAAAAAAAAAAAACATACGTGTTGCTCACACAGATCTATGGGTTGAGACATGGGTTGATAGACAAACGAGGAAGGGCATTGGGTGTGATATCTGTGTTGATCCGAACAAATGTCATGCGCGAAAACTTCCGCTTGGAGCAGGCACAGATATAGTTTGAACATGTGCGTCAGGAACACAAAAGCCTCTTGTAAGCATCTGTCAGCGGTAGTGAGGATCACTCACCTGTATTCACAGGAAGTCTCTTCATTCACGCTGTGAGACTCTGGGTCCGTCCGAACTTCCTCCTTTTCTTTCACTGGGAGGTAAAGAATGAATGGAAGAAATGAAAACTTTATTCATAAAAGATGAATTTGATTCGGTGTAACAAATGAGAACGGTGTCGTTCTTTTAACTGTATTCAAGTACTGGAGATAAAGAAGGCAGGCAAAAGGAAGTGAGGCAGGCGCAGAGGTGATTCGGAATAGCCTGCTTGCTTTTGTGGGAGTGATTCAAGCCCACAGAGGGCCTCAAGGATTAGCTGTGTTTTTGTCCAAATCTTAGCGCAGTATGTTTACTTAGGCCAGTATATGTACTTAGCTTAGGGTTTGGAGCTGCAGTACTGACAGCTACGCGGCACAATACCGACTTTAAAACTTTCAGAAATTTACTTTTGGGTAGTATATGACCTTTTAAATTGTAGGCTGCTATGAGGAACCACCGTGGAAGTCTGTATAAACTTGTTTTTCGTAACTTATTGTTATATTTTCAAACTGAAGTACTATTGCTTTAAGAAAAATTATAATATTTGAGCAAATAAACTATAATATATAATGTATAGTATTTAAACTTTAATATATAAATGTATAAACTATAATATATACTATTTATAGTATTTTAAAGATAAATTGAAAATGGAACTGGAATGTCCTTTGACACTAAAACTTCCCACATAAAATCTTTTTTTAAATGCTGTAATTGTTAAAGTTGTTTAAATCATATTCAATGAGGAACATTTTCATTAGTATCGTGTCATACAATGTGCAATGTTACATCCACACTACAAAGATACAAAGTTAACTAGAAGAGCACTGCATTTGTACTGCAAAGCCTAAATCAGAATGGTCTTTATGGCAATGTAAGCTTGGTACAGTACAGTTGAACAAATTTATGTTGTATTTCATTATTATTCAAATCTAGCGGATTGCTATTTTAAACAACTCAAATAAGATTAAAAAGTAAAATGAGACAGTCCAAATAAGACCTGCTTCATTAAGAACTTTCAATAAAAGTCACAGATGGGTAGGAGAGAGAGATCCAGAGGTGATGAAATATTCAGCATTTTGTGTCAACAGTCCCTGCCAGCAGTCAGGAGGCCTGGGTTGTGTGCTTGTTGTGTGTGTGTGTGTGTGTGTGTGTGTGTGTGTGTGTGTGTGTGTGTGTGTGTGCGTGCGAGTGCATATTTTGGTGTGTGTGTGTGTGTGTAGGTGAGTGCGTGAGTGCAAGTGCATCAGACGCTCATCAGAAGAGCCTTAAGTGTGTGTCATGTGTGCAGGAGAAGCTGAGAAACAGGAACGATCTCTTTGTGCCTGTTTAACAACTTCTGAAAGCGCACGCCGTGGGCGGAGTGCCGGCCAATCAAAACTCTGCGCTCTGCCGCCGCGGCAGCCTCGACTCCTCGCTGCGACTGCATTGCATGTCGTTCACCTCGCCTACGAAGACCAATGCGTATGGACCTCCCCGTAACCCCGGAATGGCCTCCGCAATCAGCTATACGGTACCTGTATACTTCCCAGCTTGGTTCCTAGTCACGGAGCAGACGATGAGAGCCACCAGAGTCAGCACGGCCACGGCAAACATTATTCCCACAATCAAGCTCGTGGATGACATGTTCCCATGCGCACCTTTCATGTCTGCAAAACACAAAACAGTCATCACTCATCTTTTGACCTGCAACTCTCTTTGAGGGCGTTCTTCGGAGCGTTGGAATGCTCTGTCAGACTGATGGACGTTTCCCCCAGTGTTTAACGTTCATGCAGAAAAACTTAACAATGGAAGCTAATTTGTAGTTTGGGCTAAATGGTCCAGCTCTGCCTGTCATTCTGTCAGACAGACTCCCTGCCCTCTCATCTTCCCACCTTTGTCTGGAAAACCTCCTCAAAAAGACTAGAGTTAATCACCCAGGTGGCTGTCCGCAGTTGAACCGTGTACAAAGTGCCTGGCTCGAGTTCCTCAATGATATGGAAAGTTCTAGATGTGTTTATAGATTCGGAAATCATCCACACCTACAGGAGGTGTGCGGTCCTAGATGAATACTGGCATACTAAGTGATTACTCATAAAGTCATATTACACGCTAACTCAAAAGCCAAAAGATATACTGTAATTTGTTAGGACTGAGGTAATATTTAATACACACACTGAATTTTCCACGTCACTGTATACTGTGATACTGTGGTTAATTAAAAATTATGTTGTTGTCAAGTGGCTTGTAAGAGTGAAAATGGCTTCTCTACTTATATCAAATGAAGCTCATAGGTTCTGAAACATTTACATTTATGGCATTTGGCTGACGCTTTTATCCAAAGCGACTTACAATTGCAACTGAATACATCTTGAGCAGTTGATGGTTAAGGGCCTTGCTCAGGGGCCCAACAGTGGCAACTTGGCAGAGATGGGGTTTGAACCAGCAACCTTCTGATGACTAGTCAAGTGCCTTAACCAGTAAGCTACCACCACCCTCAAGATTTGCTGTGTTATATTTCTAGAACATCAGTGATTTAAATATAAAGTGAGCCCATCACCATACTGAACTCACTTATTGCCAAATTGGGGTGGGATGTGTTATAAAGTTTATTAGCTCCAATATTCTATATCTAGTATTAGCTGAGCAGATCCTTACAGTGATCCATAAGTGCAGCATAGATTTCTGGATCGTGTTGTTTTCTTCTTGCCTATGCAGCTGATTTTTGCAAAGCTGTCACTAGAAGAGGTGTTTATGCTGAACAAAGCAAAGAGTGAAACAGGCCAAACAAAGCCCAGATAGTAAGACAGGAAAGCAGCAAGACTGAGAAATACACATGAGAAATACCCAGGAACTTAAAGAACTGGACTGAGGATGGTGGTACAGGAGAACAAACTGGAAATCCAATCATTTAACAAAAACTAATCAAGGAAGTAAAAGAGCTTTAAATGTTTGCCTGAAGCTTTGATTTGCATGAACTGCTTCATGGTGGCTGAAGGAGATGCTGCTGAGTAAACCATCTGAAAATAGTTGCACACCTTCTGTTGTTTATATGAGATGGATATCTATGGTGGAAATGCCATTTGACAGGAATTGCAGTATGGGATGAAGCGGCTGGCAAGACTGAGAGAAAGGATTTCAACATGAGCCCAACGCGGCGGCGCAGTAGGAGAGAGCTCCATCAGCCCTAAAACACCGCCCTGCAAGCCTGGCATCTTGTTGTGAGTATCCTGCCGCACTATCCATGGGTGTCGTATGCATGAGAGACCATGAGCCTTCAGCCCTAAATCACCCGCTTTGTTTTGCAACTGATCGCCTCCCGCTCCCACAGCTCGTGTTCACTAAGGGTACGGGCATTAAATAACATGACTGTCAGTAGTTACAACTTTTGCAGACTATTTCAGTGTGTGTGTTTTTATGACCTGTACACTAACCAAACAAACTGGTGTGGTACCAATAACTGGCTTTCGAGAACTTTCTCATTGGTCTCCAGGGAAGGTGTTAAAGCATCTTTTTGCAACTTTGAAATTTGTGCTAACAACAGAATATCTCTCACCCCATGACCTCACCACTCACCCGGTTTTCTATTAAGTTATATATACAAAACATAACCAATTTACAACTTGGCTCAAGCTTTTTGAGTTTTCAACTCTTTTCATTACCATTATTTTACACTAGAACATCACATTACTCCTCCTTCACTACTGTGATCCGGTTCTGGTGATATGGATTGTTTGTTAAGTCCTATCAATAACACTACCATCCCCATAGTTTAATCTTGGACTTTTTCTTCATATAAATTTGGTTTTGACTTCATCATAGGTTTCACACTCCAATAAGGAATTGCTGAATCATTCTTAGAAGTACCCAGGGACTGATATGATAAATGCATTTGTTGTACAATTCAGTGGCTTTAAAAGCCTTGTAGCACTGTTGTTGAAAGCCTCTTGTTCTGTGGTATAACATATCCTCTCAGTGTACATTCCTAACCGCGGTTTTAAGACACAGCTACAAACCGCTGGTTTGATGCTCATAAATACCCATAAATACTTTTATCTCGGGGGAGGACTTGAGCAGTATGGCAGAAAATTCCACTTGGAGAAAAATATTGCCTGGACAGCATTAAGAAACTCTTCTAGTCCTTCATGAGGAAGATCTCATGGGTTTGGTGTAATTCATTATACTAAAGCAGTGATAGCAAACTTAAAAACAATACAAATTTAGATGAAATAGTATAATAAAATATCAGAAATAACCAAAAAGCATATTTGCAAAATGTTATCATAAGAAATGCGCTTGACATTTGAGAACATGCATGACAGCAAAATGAAAGTCCAGTAAAGTAGTAAAAAAAATACTAGTATCATGAAGCAAAGGGCACAGGAGAGACACGTTTGTGGCTACGCTGGATGCATTATAGGAGCTTCTGGTGAATTATTGTGCCTGTCATAATGCGGGAGACACTCACGAGATACAAGCGCGGTGCCTCCATCTTCACTGACCGCTGGTCCGCACCCAGCCAGGGTGCATGCGCTCAGGGAGAACTTGTAGTGACTGTCCGTCATCAGTTCCCGTAGAACCCACTGCGTCGTGTCTGGGCTAGCAATGTCAATCCCGTACAGCTCGTCCACGTCCGTCGCGTTGTTGACTGCAGTCGAAGGGCAGAACAGCGGTTTCGTTGCTTGAGGTACGTATCACCATTGTTATTTAAACAAAATACAGCTCATAGTTCAGAATGTGGCCTGTTATGTGGTTCATCTGGGTTCATCTGGTTTATGGACTCGGGTTACCGTGAGGTGACCAAGTGATTTTTGACAGCTTAATATTTAAAGAGTACTATCTTTGTAAAATCAAGTGAGATTTGTTATGTGTGGGCTTTTAAGCAGCAGTAGCCAAGAACGGTAGAGCTTGACAGCTAGGCATTAGCACTATCTATTATCCACCGCCTGCGCACTGAACTGACATACAGCCAAAGCTTCGAAGTGCTTGATGTGACGGAAATGAGCTACCACCTTCACGTACTTATCTGGTAGTGCAGCCTGTAGCCTGTGAGGATGCCGTTGGCCTCCAGCGGTGGAGCCCACACCAACGTGATGGAGTCACCCTGAGGGTTTGTGGCTTTCAGTACAGGAGGTCTCTCAGGGACTGTGGGTAATTAACTCACAGTTGATCCCAGTCACAAGATCGGTAATCTTTCGACTACCACGAGAAACTTTTTTTTTTTTTTTTGTGTCAAAGTAACACGGATTACGACGCATCCTACGACTGACGCCAGTGTCCTTTAGCTGTCAGTAACAGGGACTCAAAAGAGAATGAGAAATTTTAATCAAACTTTGCAAACTTTTGAAAAGCTCGCTCGAAACGCAAACGGTGTGAGATGGCAGCGCTTGCCTCCCTGCGGCATCCTGAAGGTCAGAGGCCTGCTGGCGGGGCCGTCACCTCGCCCGTTGAAGACGCTCACGGAGAGGCGATACTCGGAGAACGGCTTCAGACCAGACACCACAGCAAGGCTCCCATTCCCCGGCAGAGTGAGAATCTGCTTCTCGGCAGGGACTTCCTTAGAGGTCAACAGGCTCTGTGTTCTCCACCAGTGCACCTGGTAGCCAGAGACAGAGAACCAGATAAAGGGTGTAAGAGGAAGACGGGGGAGAGCAAAGGGAAAAAGAGTCCGTGATGAGAAAGAAGAAATGACAGATAAAGTGAGAAAGGAGAGGGAAGACGACAACAAAGAGGCACAGGAAGAAAAAAAGCAAGAACCGAAGAGAGAGACAGGGAGAGAGAAATAGAAAGAGAGAATAGAAGAAGGGGAGACAGGTCATTAATATCAGCAAACTGCTTGGTCAAGGCTAAATGACTCCCCCCTCATGACCTAGCTAAAAGACTACAGGGGCGTGGATGGCCCAGACAGCACCAAGCGGTAGGAAGGACTCAAGGGACCTATGGGTCAGACACTCACATTGTAGCCGCCAAGACGGCCCCTCAGCTGGGACGGAGGGACGGGGGCCCATCTGACCCCGAGCACCGTGGAGTTCAATATGTCCACAGACACACGCTCGGGAGACACCAAAGGCACTGCGGAGGACAGGACATGAAAGGCTGACCTAAACGTTCACAACGAACGCTGGGTGTAGAGAAAGCACACAGACGCGTGCCCCGACACGCACTACATAAACACACACAGGTGCAGCCAATGAATTAACAACCCCGGAAGACACGGGTCAGAGTTATATGCGCCTGAGATGTTTATAAAGGCACAAGCATTTACAGGAACATGTAAACAGTCAAAAGAAATAAGAAGGTTAGAAATAAAAAGAGTATTTTTCAGCAGTAATGAACCATATGTCAAAAAGCTAATCTACATACAGCCTGCTGGGCAAAGGTACTGAACATTCTAGAATCACTCTGTTTTTCATCACCACAGAACCTAATACAGGAATAAAAATATCCCAAACTGTAGCATTACCTTTAATACACTGCCAAAAGGTGACTACAGATGGATCGTAGTGGGGAATTACTTCTAAAAGAACATCTCCAACCATGAATCATTGTATCATTTTAGATGAAATGGCATTCTTTTAATACAACAACAGAACCTCTTCTAAGAACTGCATGTTTCTCTTCTCACCACAAATGTTCGTACATTTTTGCCAAAATGTCTGTAGCTGCTGCCATGGCTCCGACTACATTTTAAATGAGCACCAATCAGGGAAGCTCTTCTCTACAGAGCAATTAAGACGTTCAAACTAGATAAAAAAAAAAAAATGCTCAAACTAGAGTCAGGGCTTGCTTGGAGGACACAGAAGTGCTTTACTCACAGTCTTCCCCAGAATATCCAATCAGCACTCTGGGTTCGGGCGCCCAGCCGTGCTGGTTGCGGGCCTGGATTTTGACTTCATAAGGAACGAACGTCGGTGTGTCTTTCACAACAAAGGAGTGTCTCTTCATTATGTGCTCACTCCAGCTCTGCTCAATACCCAACTGCCTATAGCTCAGTTTGTATTCTAGGCCAGGCCCATTGTGTTCTACAGGCATCAAAGGCTAAGATACAGAAAAAAAGAAAGGTTTTTAGGTGCACCTACATCTCATACATGCAAAATTAAAAACATTTTGCATGGAAAGTTATGACCTTTTCAAGTCAGTGGTGTTGTAAAGTGTGCTTTCATATATTAAAGAATATGTTTGCCATTTTTCAAACCTGTAAATCTATAAAACCATTTCCCCCGAGATTTATAATCTGGCTCATAACTTCAGTACTGAGAAAGTTGCTACCTTTCTGCAGTTTCTAACTGTTGCTTACACACTTATTCAACTGAGAGACTCTTTACACTTTCATAGTCTCCTTTACAAATACAGGAAACTCTCAGTATTTTAATAATATGGTCTGAGAATACAGACATGTACTAACTACCAAAAGATATACAATTTGTTACCTCCCAAGTGATGTCCATCTGATGAGGCCAATGACCCTCGACCTTTACATTCTCAGGATTTCTATCAGGTGCTGTATAAGAAAGAATATGAATTATTAACATTTGTCCAGTGCCTCTCGAGTGCCCAGTCTGACTGGAGTCAATGATCCAGCAGGGACTCTGGAGATGCATATATACATAGTTGCCTGCACTTTGCTTGCTCCCAATGGTTTTTCCTCCTGCTCAGTGATTCACTCATGAATACAAAATGTTGCAAGAATGCTGTTTGCACCAGATACAGGCCATACACTGTAGGGCAGCCCTTTTGGGAGGCTACTGGCATACTGGTGAGCAATGGGTGAGCTCACCCACAGAACCAGTCATGAGATGGAATGACATTTGGACCAAAGCTGATATGGTTTTCAGGATTATCACTGGTTTGTTAAATATGTTGTGGTACTATTGCAACGGTTATTAAAATGCTAAAAAGTCTGAATATATAAAATGAATATATAACATTCTACAAAAGACCTGCAGTGAAGTATTTTGCTTGCACAGGTATTTCATTGCAATTTTGACTACCTCTCTCTCTCTCTCTATATATATATATATATACATACATACACACACGTGTGTGTGTGTGCACCCACACATACCCCTAACAAGAAGATCCAGGAGAAATGAAAGCAGTCTTCCTACCAGCAGGGGGTGTTTGATATCTCTTAGAGGGTTTGCTGGGAGGGCCCGTGCCAATAGAGTTGACAGCAGTGACTCTGAACTGGTAGTTAATGTGGCCATACAGTGACAGAGGAGCTGAGTTCTGGTTGCCAGATACTCGCAGTAATGACCTCCACTTCCCTGGCTCCCAGTGGTTCTCCTCATACTCGATGATGTACTCTGCACATGAATAGTAAACGCTGGAGTTATTCAGCATGTGGTAGATAGACTGCATACTGCAGGGCACTCCTATTAGAAGACTGTTAGTCACACAGAATGCAGGGAGGAACAAAAGCAAAAAAAAAGAATAACAATGATTACAAAGAGTAAGCCAAGAGGAAAACTATGTTCGTAGAGTGTTGCTTTGTGTGAGATCCTGTGTATTACCTGTTATGGGACTGTTATGGTCTCTAGGACGCACCCACTGAAGTCTCACACCCCGATCTCTCAGATCTGATAATGTCAACTGTTCTGGAGGATCAGGAACATCTACAGAACATCAGAGACATGAGATGTTTTCTATAGTGCCTGTGCAGCTGATGAAGGATCTCTGCTTGTTCTCTTGACACCTTGTGTACTTCACTGCAAATTTGATTACCTCCTATATATAGCTGTAATAACAGTTCCATCAGTCTTAAGAGGGCTGCACATTTCAAGGTGAGCTATTACGTACTAATAATCGCTAATAAAAATACTATTATTTTTAACTCTGGCCTGCAGTCTAGTTGATGTTAACCTTACTATGTGTACAGTTGAAATATGAATAATTTTAGAAAAATAATTAGAGCATATTCACACCTAAAACAGTTACATGTGCAGAAGCTGTATCTTGGTCCAAAGGTGTTTTAGCAGTACAGGTGTACAGTCCTTTATCAGCATGGCTTACATTGATGATCTGCAGTATTCCCTCATCGATGTAGTATCTTCCAAAAAAAAAAGACAAAACATTCATATGATAAAATTTTTTGGGACTAGAGACAACATCACCTCAGACATAAAAGCCCCCAGATTATTATTTTTTAATAATAAGCTCTCTTGTAGTTTACAGCTGAGCTCTGCTCCCCACCCTGAGTCATCCGTGTAGTTGGAGTGTATCTCTTTGCCATCCTTCTGCCAGAGAATCTCCATCTCTGTGCTGAGTGACTGGTCGTACTCTGCGTGGCAAACAAGCTCTGCTTTGGAGCCTCTTTTGATCTTCATGTCTTGAGGAGGGGTCACAATTCTTGTTGGATCTACAATAATGACCATAATGCATGTCTGAATAAATTTCAGGATTCCAGAAAGAGGAGTAAACAAACTTTAATATTTAAAGAAAATCTCTCACCTTTTATATAAAGTTCTGCACTGATGGTTGACGTACCCTCTGAGTTTGAAACAAAGCACTCATATTTTCCCATGTCTTCCATCTCACATGCGTGAATCTTCAGGGAGCCATTCTTATAGACAAAGAACCTCTCACCTTCCAAAAGGCCCTCTGGGTCTTCCTTTTTCCTACAAGACAAACAGTGAGCCATTTGCTGTTTTCCTAAAACTCCAGCCCTGGGGAATAGCCTAGTTTTCAAAGTTTCGGGTTATTGGCGGTTGAGGTGCATTTTGGTCAAGCCGATTTGAAAAACGCCATTGCTCTTTGCCCTAAGGAATGACTCTGGCCCTCGGCTGTTTACTCTTAACCCCTGAGGTTTAAGAGTAAACAGCCCCC
>JAOXYF010000023.1:7319174-7333611 GCA_028565775.1 Sternarchorhynchus goeldii
ATTACAAACCTAGCTCTCCAACGTGCAGTGTGCCTTTACCTGGCTACTTCATTACTCAGTTAAGTGGAAAATATTTTAACCAGGAAATTACAAACCTAGCTCTCCAACGTGCAGTGTGCCTTTACCTGGCTACTTCATTACTCAGTTAAGTGGAAAATATTTTGGTACTATCATGCAGTCATGTGATCATTTTTAAGTTATAGATTTTTTTTTAATATAGTGGCATTTCTGGCACATTTTTGGTTGAGCCAGTGCTAGTGAACTGTGCTTCTTGTGCGAAACATTGTGTGGAATGTTTCTGTGTAACACCAATCTTCCCATTCCCAAATCTTCATACAAGTATTTATTTCGGTAAGCAAACCTTAATTCATTTGGAGTGAAAGTAATCACGAAATCACTGAAAACCCTCCTTGTTATGTTCCTTCTTTTCTTGGGAACTGCCTGAAAGGCATGTTCAAAGCATGTGTAAAATTGGCTTTTCACCAAACCAATGCCAGCTCTTGGTGTACGTACCTAAACAGACATGATACTACATGGAACATCAAGGTGGCTAAATATTAGCAAATCATTTAGAGCCAAATAATTGTTTGAAAAATAAATAGCTCTTTAGAATAAATACATACTTTGACTTTGAGCCACTTTGGAAGGCTGTACCTGATGGGAAGGGCGATCAAAACAGAATAGGTGCCCTAACACGCCTGAAAATACAAAGTGTGGATTAATGTGAGAAAGTGGATCCGTCACTGCAAAACAGTGAGAAAGTGCAACAAACGCTAGCTGGTCCCATCACAGGCTAAGCCACATAATCACTGTAAACATATCTGAGATTTGGGACACCACATTAGAACTGCAGTATATTGACAGTATTGGAAAGTTTATAAAGTGGTAGCAAACAGGGAAGAATTAGTCAGCGTTGTGATGAGTCAGACTTACAAAGAGCAAAGAGTTGGAACTTCTAAAACCAGACACAAGCTCTCAGTCCTTGTACTGAGCTTTTATGAGGTTTCAAGGTCTTTTATTTGCAGATGCTGTTTAAGGAAAGAAATATCTGTGCATTGCAAGTCATAAATTCAGAAAACAGAACAAGGATCTTGTGGTCAGCCTTTCAGAAGCCTCTCCCCAGTAAAGGTTTATATCTAGATTATTCTAAAAATTCTCTAGAATCTGTTGTAAAATGAAAAACTGAGTTATGAATACTCTGTGATCTAAGTTTCTTGTGAGGAAATATTAAGAGTTTTGTATACATCTTAAGTTTTACATGTGAAAGAAATATGTTGCTTGTCTTTATTTCATGGTGATCATACAGTAACAGCTTGGTGATCACAACAGTAACTCAGTTTGATGATCATAGCTAAATGTTAGTCAAAGATGACCTTTATGACATCACATGATGTTACACATTGTTTTAAAGTATCAGTTACAAAACTGAAAAAATCCAAACAAGCAGAATATACCTGACATTAATCAAAATGTTCAAAGAAAATAAGAATTTACCAGACATACCACAATATAATTATTATAATTAAAGCATTAGCATTGTTTGTAGAAAGAGGTTACTGGAAGCTAAAACTTTTATACTGTATGGCCTAAGAAAAATGTCCTGTATGGCCTTTTTAAAAAAATCTTTTTCTTCTTTTGTTATATCGTGAAATGATCTGTAGCAGTAAAGTAAGAATAAACTCTCTTGGCTTTGTCCCAAGAGAGTTATGAAACAGGTATGAAAATATCAGATTCACACACTAGAGGAGGGGCATGCAGGGCATGCCCTGTGGTGGGGAGGGGCCTCAAGGCAATAGGGGAGGGGCCAGGGGGGCAGAAGACGTTGTACATTTTAAATGGAATCAAACTAGAATTTTGTGCTTCACTATTAGATTCACATTTAGCACAATTAACTAAACTGGCTAACTTAAAATACAACATGAAAGTTAAAACAACAAAAGACAGGTAAACAATAGGTAGAAACAAAAAAAGAGCCATCATAATGTAAATAACTGATAAACAACACTGTGTGGAACGCAAATCCTCGTGCCTTTTATATTCCACTTTGACTTGTTGCATGCTTCAGGCTATAACACTTGCGTGCAATCCTTCAGACAACGTGGACGAGCATGAACACAAGCATGAAATGCCTGGAATCCAACGTACAAAGCCTCAATATATCAAATGTCTGACGTTCTGCTGACAGCCAGAACCTGTACTTCCAGTGGTCATGACGAGGTAACACAAAATCCATTCAAAAATACAAGGGCATATTAAGTTACAGGACAGCGTCTTGGTGTCAGATTTCAAATAATGTTCAAAGGATCTGATGTAGACGCTACAAATTGACACAGTGTACCGGATACTCTTCTGGACGTGTGTGGCTGTGCTGGAGAGTTCGATGCAGTAGCGGGAAAGAAAATTCAACTGAAGTTTGTCATCAGATGCTACCCTCAAGCCATTTTCTTGCACGTTTATTCAAATCCCTCATAATTAAGAAATAATTGATAGATTTGTCATAATGAAGAAACGTAAACCAAGAAAAATATTTCTTATATTGCGCAACACTCTGCACAGTGCTACAGGCATTAGAAAATTAAGTGCATGCCATCCCATGAACAAGCAGAGTTAAGTATGGTCAAAATATGCTCTCAACAAGCTATGACTCAGTATTTAGCTGAAATGGTGATTCAAAGCCTAGCCAAAGGTAGCACTGAATATGTAGCACACGTTGAATAGTTTTGATCTAGCGTAATAAGTTCTTTAATAACTTAAAAAGTCATGAAATATTCTTAGCCATTGCTTATCAGTTTGCAGCACATGGGAGAAAAGGAGAGAGAGAGGGAGAGAGAGAAAGAGAGAGAGAGAGAAAGAGAGAGTGCAAGTGGGGTAAATTAGGCATCTGCAGCTGTTTTATATATCTCTGATATAACTGAGAAAAATGAGAGTGACAGCATCTAGAATTTTGTGTCCTGTCATTTAGAAAGCACCAGTGTTCCTCAGCACTACCACTTGCTTAATCATCACCTAAGAGTCAGATAAGAAAATTGTCACTTAGACTCAGCCTCCTGAAACGGCTTCATCTATGCTCTGTGATTTTCTACAAAGCTAATCTCACTGACATTTAGATTTGATCAGAAACATACAGAAATCTGGTGTAAAACGGGTGTGTTGAAATTACGAAGAAGTTTCCACTTCTCAAACCGTAAATCTCACAAGTGTAAGTGATCGTGCCAATTCAGGATGATTCAGGAGGTACAAACAGACATGATCAAACAATCAAAATGGAAGGAAAAAACAGGACTGGTGGTCCTATCACATTTGACAAACAGAGCCCAGACCACGATGTTTTTTCGATATTTTTTGCAGTAGCATCAGATAGAAAAATAAATATCCTCAGTAATGAGAACCGACTACCATCTGCCTCATGCAGGTGACCACATTAACAGACTGCACCTGGAGCTATTCCTTTCAAATTCAATGAAGCCTTTACAGAAGAACAATGTGTAAGACGACGGGCTTTGAAATGAACAGATAAAGGTATGACAAAGAAGATTATAATAAAATGATGCCGAAACACTAAAGAATCGGGAGTGTTGTGTAAGGCCTCATTCAGGCCTTTACTTGCTCGCAGTTTCATGGACGATTCAAACTCTGACATATTCCCAGCATCATTATCCGAGGAGCATGCTACAACAAAGCCCTACACGCAAACTGCAAAAGCGTTCGCACATAACTGTGTTCGCAGGGTATTCATTATCCAGAGGAAACAACATCAGTGTTTATCATTTGTGCTCAAAGCAAATCACAATTTATGATCTGACGGTTTAGCGTCGGGCGATTTTGCTTCACGTCTTTTTCCGAAACTTTAGCGCCAGCATTGGCTGCATGTCCAAGACAAGAGTAAGGTATGATTTTTATGTAATTCTGAGGTGTCAGTGACTACTGGTCTAATTGAGGAAAGAAATGATGCCTGCTGGAATCCTCCTTTTCTGACCACTGTTCTTTCAAGCTTGTCTCATTAAAACTTAACACCTACCTTCACATGTTGGCAAAAAAATGTCTCATTGCTTGAAAACATACAAAAACTTGCAAGCATCTACGCCCTATCTAGTGCCAGACTGGTTGGTATTCATCCCATTCCCGAATTGTCAGTGATGCCCAGTTAAACCAGTTGCGTGCTGACATTTGCACCATGCCATGAAATAGGAAACCCTTGAAAAAGTTGTGTAGTCCAGATCAATTGATATTTTGGAGATTAATAAATGAATAAATGTTCATTCTATTCTGTGTGCTTCACTGGAAGACAGCATAACAGCAGGTTTAGAGGGTTCCAGATCGCTGGGCTATAGTGAGAGAGAGAGAGTGAGAGAGAGTGTGAGTGAGAGAGAGAGGGAGAGGGAGAGAGAGAGAGAGATGGTGTAGTTAAATGAAATGGTACCAAAACAACTTAAATCAAACAATGTCAGGCCAAATCTATGTTTTCTACTCAATTCCAAGTAACCAGTCAGATACTGAACACCTTGTGATTCGCTCTGATGATAAGAACAGCAACACTGCATGAAGCCCTGAAGCACTAGCATTCATGGAAATTAGAGTTTACACCCAGTCTTCATAATAAAACAACAGCACTTCAGTCGGTTTTGTGTCTCACAGGGTGTATGAGAATGTGTGTGTGTGTGTGTGTGAGTGTGTGTGTGTGTGTGTGAGTGTGAGTGTGTGCGCGTGTGTGTGTGTGTGTGTGTGTGTCTGTGTGGTAGGGGGAATGCATATGAAAACCTTTTTCATTTTCTACCACCTGTAACAACTTGTCTAGCAACAAACTGCCAATTTAAAGTTACCCAATAACAGTCATTGGTTCTCTAATAAAATTATATGTGTAGAACGCAGAAAAAGACCCACTTTGAGTGAAAGGAACTGTAAATATATAGACCTACAATTATTTTTAATAAATTAAAACTTCACATATCATGTTCTTCACATACTCTAGTCCACACTCTAGTGCATACTTGCTACTGTTGCGCAATAATGTTTTGGTGCTTTGGAAAATAACTACCTACAATACGACACTGAAAAATAGAATTTTTACTTTGTGAAGCTGCTGTTTACAACAGTCCAGCCACAAGAAAATACGCCCTATATCAGGTCTCTAAATGTCACTAACTGTATTTCATTCTCTAACGCCTTACTCCCTTGAGCTGACCAACATTCCCCAAAATATTCCTATGGCAACATGCTGATGACATACTCCCCAAAGTATGATGACTGAGTTATATTTATTTCTCTTCTAGCCAGTGACTAACTCATTTGCATTTGCGACCCAAAACACAGTATCAAGCCTCATCTGTTCTCAGGCATGTCTGAGTAACTATAAAACCATTAAATCTAGTCCATAGAGTTTTCTGAAGAAAAACAGAGCAAAAGACTTACAGGCTTGTAAGAGTCACTTGATAAGAAGAGCAAGATTTCTTTATAGGGAGGACTTTACAGGGAGAGGCAGATTTCTTTGGAATTCCAGGCTTATACAGTATAGAGAGGGACCCAATGGGAGGGAATTAATTTACATATGAATAAAGTTTAAAACTGTGTAGATATCATACATTTGATAAATGAGAAATGAATAATACCAAAAACAGAAGTAAACCAGAACAAGGCATTATCAGATATCTAAAATGATTAGCGTCCAAAATATATATGATATTTAAAAACTGAAATCAATTAACTACTGCGGAAAATGTTGAAAGTGATACTGATGATATGAAACTCACTACAGATATGGAACCACATGACTCTACTTTTTTTTAATTTAGACCTTTGTAATACTTTTAAAAACACTAACTAACATATAATCGCAACGACATGCCGACCTCTCGCAAACAGCTTCCATCGTACCTGGCATGTAAACATCATCCTGTTTATGTTGGCGCTAACAGAGGGAAGACGTGAGAGAATGTCAGATAACAGCTGTAGAGGTCCTCTGGCTATCATCTGAAACGGCATGTGACTGCTACATTATCACTGCTGTCTCCAGCGGAACGGCCTGTGTCACAGGAGTCATGCCAAAGATGAGATGGTGCTAAGTGAAAAACTTGTTTACCTCATGTTCCCGCTTCTAAAGAACATTGTGAGCTGAGAGTATTTTTGATCTCCAACATGGGACCAGACAGGGAAATCAAAATGGAGGAGTTACTCTATGTTGGGAGACACAGTGAGAGCTCTGTTGAACATGGCTGAATGGAGTGAAGAACCCTCCAAGTGCCAGCAAACCATGTCCATATTTAGTGGCAAGAATGTGGACAATTGGCTCTTATAGTGGCAAAGGGGCTGTCCAAGTAGGCAGAAGACACAATACAGAAGAGCCTAGAGTAAGACTGTGTGTGTGCGAATGTATCCTCGACCCTGTGTGTGCGCGTGTGTGCGTGTGTGCATAAGCACATGTCTGTAAAGGACAACGAAATCCAGTTCCTCTCACTCCATAGGTGGTATCTGTATAGAATATTGTTTTCTCTTGTCAGGAGTGCTATAGAAATCTGTGTCAAATGTGTGAAGCGCTAATTAAATTAGCTATGGCCAGCAGGGTGAGTCTTTCTTTTTCAATTCAGGTGACAGCCAAACTAGGTAACAAAAACACCACCATGGGCTTTAACAAAATGACAGCTGGCAATTAAATATATTCTGTATATTTAAGGAATGAAATTAAGATTGATGGTGAAATAGAATGAAAGGAAACTCACAAGGCCTCACAACCAAGAGAATCGTTATTCGGCTTGAAACAAAACACAATGAGGAATCAACATACAGTTCCTTATATACATCAGATCTGCTTGGTCAGATCTACATCTCAAAGGCAGTAGCTTTCTTGGTGACAGAGTCTAAGCGCAATGCCTTCACAGTGTTTTTCGTATCACTTGGACCAAAGGTTTGAAAGCCCAGTGTGGTTCGTTAGCATGTCAGAAGGCTGCCCTGCACGGTAGAATTCCCAGAAAGGAACCCGGAGCATAGCACTCCAAACCCCACAGCACGATACTGTAGATGAAACCTGCTTGCGAGGGGCTGACATGTAAAGACATGTCTTTTGAGGCAAAAACTCCAAACAAATTTTTTCATACTGCAGCCCTTTCTGAGGTTGTTTTGGCTTTAGCATCATAGTTCAAAAGGGGGGAAAAAAGTTTTACAGCAGACACTGTTTAAATTTCTGATACTATTCTGGTTCGGTAGTAAGTCTTATGAAAGTGACTTAATAGTGAATCTAAAATTGCAATGAAGCAATTATTTGCACAGCTGTTGTCACTTCTGCTCTGAGCAAGAAATGCAAATGTAACAACAATCAAAGGACATAATACTATCACTGTCCTACATTATTACGTTTTAAATATTAAATTAGAGAAAAACTGTTAAAAGCCTTTACTCTGTAAGTCATGAATGTACAAATATCCAAGATTATTAAACAAGTGCCTTGTATATTTTATGAAAGATTAAAACAGTATGCCATCTAAAAAACACAGATTTCCAGGAAGTGTCATATCTGAATGAACATACGAACTAACTAATGTCAAACTAAACGGTATTAATGCCAGAATGTTCCATGCATGTGCAGCTGTCTGTGCGAGAGAGCAGGGCCTGTGCAGACACTGTACTGTTAAAGTGCCTTAAAAGGATGATCATCCTTTACTGCCTCATGTGCTTAACTCTGTGTTTGTGGACTACACACTGACTTGTCAAAAAAGATTCCCTCAATCCCCATTACCAGAGTGGGATTCGCCAGAAGGGGTTTAGTCCTAAATCCACACAAATAATCCAAATTCAGACATCGCTTACCAGTAAATCCTAAAGAATTCTGCTGTGGAGGTAGGGAAGCAAGGGCATTTTGTAGAATATTTCGCACCTCTTCCAGAGATAAAAAACCTGGATACTAGGGTTATTTGTTATTTATGTGTAGAACATTAGCTAAACAGAAACCTTCATGAAAACGAGTCACCTAAATGGCTATCATTATTTCAGCCTTTCAGTATCTCTATATTTTTGATGGTAAACCTGATACGGAGTTTTCTTCACAATCCTAACATATTCCTGATTGAGTTTAATTAATAATATTTTTGTACAGGTCAAATTCTCTCAGCCATATTCTAGATCTCAAGACATAGAAAGAAAGACAGAAAGTAAGTAAGTAAGTTAGTTCGTTCGTTCGTTCGTTCGTTTATTTGGCAGTGTATCTTAACCTAGCAATTAGGTAATATTCCCTAGATGGCATAAAGCTTTTAGTCTTGCGTGAGATTCAGCTCATAATCAAAAAAGGTTTGAAAAAGTAGCCTTGTATCTCTCACAATCATTCAATGACCATCAGATTGTCTTTGGTTAAGATCCACAGAATGCTAGGTCGATCATATCAAAGGAGTTTGTAAACCACATCAAAACAAAACCCATGTGCACACCATCCTCAAATGGCTACAGTGTCTATGCACAAAGCCTTCAAAAAGGTGCAGTTTGGTCTCGGCAGGGTATTACAGTGGCCCACGCTTCCATTTGCCAATTACCCATTCCCAGTCAAGGCCAATCACAATGAAAGAGTCTCAACCTGCTGCTCCATACAAAGCCGAATAGACAAGTTTAGAGCCCTGATTGACCTTCACTCTCTCCTCAGCCTGAGAAGAATGGGATCTTAACAACATCACCACTGCTTGCTTAACTAACCAAGTTAACCAAGCTTGGCACATTAAGTAACCCGATAGAGAATTTGCTGTATAAAATTTGCTTGAGGAAGGTTGGGTAAGGTGTACGTAATTCATAATAATGTGCAAGCTGTTTGGTTTAGTTTAAGCATACTTTGTTTTCCATGTGATCTCAAGATACATCATCGAGATGAACTTTTTTACCATGTTACCTCAAAGTATGAGGTTTTATTTGCACCGCTAAGTTAGAAAAATATTAAATTGCTTTCATACAATGTTGAAACTTGGAAATACTAGCAATGCCAGAAATTGCTCAGCGAAAAATGAAGGTCTACTTTCAAGAAGTGAAAAGCTTGTGCAGACTAAGAAGGTGTGTATAACTTATCAGTACATCTGAATCATTTTCTTGTCAATTTCCAACAACGGATTTGTAATAAGATCACAGTAGAAGGTCTGTTGGATCTAATACCCTAAACCGCCCCTGTGAAGTAACCGATGAGAAAGTCTTAGCAACGGTTTGCCACATGAAAGGACATTTCTTTTATTTCTGTTCTCTGTGAACATGTTTACAAAGTTCCAGTTTACAAAGCAGAAAAAACGATTATTGCTTGGTTCCACGGCTGGTTGTGTGGCTGAGGAAAGCCATGTGACATAGAAACATCCTCGCGCACTATCTAAGCCCTATGCACGCGCCCCTGGATGCGTAGCCTGTCGGCCATTTGAGTTTGGAAAAATCAGCAAGTATTTAAGCGACCAATAAACAATTATTTATATTTGGTTTTTGCAGGCCATGAACGTCCAGTCACATTGTTCAATGTGCTTACTCTAAGTCCTCGGATGTTAACCGCCTCGAGGCTTTTGTAGGAAGGGATTTCGTGCTTCTGCATCCGTAGGAGAAAGTACAATTCACTCCCCATTTCCTTTCCTCTGTGAGGGCTACAGCTGAGGTGAAGCTTACTTCAGCAAAAGAAAAACGACATTCACCTGATTTACCCGCGTATAAGCTGTGCTCATAACAGAAGCATACGCGTAACAGTACGCTGGTACATCCATAACCCAACCAAAATACGCGTTAATGTGAGTTTCTTGTAGGACTTATTGAGTTTGAATGAGCTCCTCGAATTGTGGTTTGATTGCTTTTTAATTTGAGTACAGGGGGACATTCATTGAGCAGCCATGCGAGTAATTGCTCCTTCCATTGACTTCACGCACTGCTTGGGCAATTCTGCTTTAATCCTAGCGCATGTTGCAGCTAAAAGAAATGCACAATTACAATGTGAAAAATCACTCACATGCCACTGTAGCTTCACTTATCTAGGCTGTAAGACATGATTGTATAGCTTACGAATGGGAATTGTCACTTTACTTGCGACCGAATATTTTAGGCACCAGTTTCCGGAACACAGAATACTTCTAGGGTTAGATAGAATGCCCAGTAAAGTAGGATTTTTTTTCGCTGAAAAATCACTGTCACCCGGTTTGGAAAGCCGTCCCAGAATTGTACATGATGAAATCAAGAGTTAAACTAAATCTCGCAGTTAAAGTGAATTTCAATGAGCTCTGGAAGAGCTCAGCTGAACACACTGGACGGCCGCTGGGCATCTCATTTGTCAGCAGTGGTCGTGTACTGTGCACCGCAACAGTTTTGCATTAGAAAGATTTTAGTCTTTGCTATGGATGGTTTAGAACTTCATTCACTGCTTTAGCCACCATTGTCCAATGAGATGCCTTTTTAGTTGTCATGGTAATGCTGCTCCTGTGGAATGCAGTCAATAAACAAGCTAAGTTGCACATGTCCTTATTTTGCGCCCCGCCTGCCTTATTTTTAAGATGACAATCAGACAAATCGGGACAGGAATAATTAAAACAATGGCTTCTTTCTAAGCTTTTACACGATGATCTCCACAGTAGTGTTAATTGAAGGCAGACTTTCCTCTAGGTAGGCATGACAAAGTTGATGAGGCATTGCAGCTATGTTTATCACTTTTTATCCTTTAGTGGTAAGACCTTTAAGTGGGCATGTGGCATATACACAAGAGCTAAAGAGGAAAGAGGCAGGAAATGAGCAGCACAAACCTGACGTCAACTGACGTCAGCACTGGTGGCACAGAACCATTTTTGTACTTTTTATGCTATAAGGCTTATTAGTGTTGTTTGCTTTTTTGTTTAATCATCAAAAATCTACAAAATATGACTACAGCTATGTTCAATAAAAGTACATAGACCTGCCCTTAGTTAGATGATAGTGCCATCTAGTGTACCTGCGAAGAACAACATACCAAAACACAAACCTACAGCGCACCTTCCGCAGCACTTCTTGGTCTGTTGCGTGTGATCCGAAGGCAGTGCTTTGTGTTGACATGGAAGGCATTTCCCGCACTTTCTCTGCGGGGTGTTCATGGAATAAAAGGGTCCTCTGTCCAGAGAGAGGGCTCTAGGCAGGGAAAGGGGAAATCCCGCTGAGGCAGCTGCTTGTTCTCATTAAAAGCACACAGGCAGTGGTGGCTAAGTGCTCGTGTTTGGTCTCGGCACCTTTTAAGCCTGCGGAACTATGGTGTGAATGGATAGGCGAAGAACAGTGGACGAGGGAGAGAGTGAGACTTGGCATTTTGGTCTTGAGGCAGATTCTAAGTAACTTTGCTTTTATAAAAAAAAGCCTAATAATACGACAGTTTCTTTATTTAATTTTGTCATATTCGTCACAAGAGTCCCCCCCCCCAAAATGTCCTTGTCAAGTATATAAAACTGTTCCTTTGAACTGTAAAAAGTCCCTTTGAACTGTAAAACTGTATTAAGGAAAACTTCTCTTTTCAAATGTAAATAGAACTGTTTCTATGTGCACTTTTAAGATACTCCATATTTTAAGGAAATCAGTATTTTTTGAGAGACCAGTGAAGCAAAAGTGGTTGGTGAATTATTTGGTGGAGATATCTGTCCTGCAATACTGACAATGACTTTCTCTGGGTCTTTCATGAGGCTTCTTAGAAGACAGGGATTTGACTATGTGTGTCATAAATTGTGTCCTCCATACAAACTTACAGTGGCCTACTTTATCAGTATTCTCTTAGAATTGTCACATGCGCTTCGATGCTACATGATGTCCACTAGAGGGCAACCACAGATTTTATCGTCATAATTTTTATTTAAAAAATATTATGAATGACCTGTTCTGGAGAATTGCTATCGCACAGTGTAGATTTACATGTGTAAGCTAAAAATATCAGAGTTTTACAATGCTTTTCCCTGCCAAACTGACAAAAGTTGAGGTAGACCAGACTTTTTTCTTGAAAGATGCACACGGCTAAAGAGGAACAGTTCTTTCTCACTTCCTTATCAGTTTTATAGTACATACTCACCTTCTGAGGATACGTAGAAGATCTCAAGTCTCAAAGCTGATGCATTTACACGCTACATGTAAATGTACACTAGTAGCAGTAAATACAGAATACATTATGAGAAAAAGACAGATCAGGTGCTTTCTGGCTTTGTATTTAATGGACCTGAGCCATTTTCCACAGGGCAGACTGTGGAACCTGTGTGTCCAGTGGCTGTGGGGGATCGAACGATGTCTTGCACACGTACTTTGGAACCCTGCCTAGAAGGAAACAGCCGTGGGCATTCTACTGCTTTACTTCAAGACCATTCCTGAAAATGGTTCAAGGGCTACAGAGAGCGCCAGGATAAAAGCATCTGGGGCAGACAGCAAGGTTTTGAGTCTCCTACAGATATATGGACTACAGGCCTGTGTTCTTGTTTATCTTCCTTCTCTCTGCTTTCTTCTCTGTTTCTTCTGCATTTTGATCATTTTTTTCCCTGAATAAGCATATTGTTCAGCAAAAGAAATTTAAAAAAAATTAAATAGTTTTATTGCTTCGAATGCCCCCAAAGTCAAATTATTTGCTTTCATGACCTTTTATTTGAATTTTATTAAATATGATTCAATATGTGATTCTCTTCGCCTACATGATCCCGTGTCAAAGAAAATCTGCAGTATTAGTGCAGTGGATATTGTTTTCTAAGAATTAATCACTGTGACTCGCTTGGCTAAAGAGCAGCCAAAAAGTGTGGAAATGTGCTCAACCAAGCTTGAACAAGCAGCTGAGCACATTATTACGCAGAACTATTTCATCATACTGCATAGTGGGGAAAAACATATAGCCAAGCAAGTCTGTCCAGTTTAATAACTTGCACAATGAAGGACTTAGAAGTTAATTATTCATGTACAATGCAAATACAGGAAATTAATATTCATGCTGTACAGAATGAGTGTCCAGGTCTGTATCTGCCCCTTATGAAAATCACTGACGTGTTTAAGATCGGATACAAAGCCTTATTAGCAGTGTGGAGACAAAAGGCAGATCTAGGAGGAGTTTCTAATCTGCCTGTTGTCTGCTCTACTCTGTTGAACAGGACCACCAACACTGTTACTAATTCCTGATAAGCCTAATTAGGTCTCTTGCTTGGAGGTAGGCTTTGTACTAATTCTAACCAATCAGGAGATTTATATAATGACCACATGACCGTTTAGGGCAAGGTTAGGCAGAGTGCTGCAGGGTATGTGGGCTTTTGTGTCTGCTTTATAAAAACACACCTATTTCCACTTGTTAAAATACTGGGAATCTTTTGATGTTCTGGGGATCTTCTCAGAATCAGGTGTGTTACCCAAGGGTGAAAATTGTATACATTTTTATCACATAAATGTATAACATTTTAACATAATATACATTTAAGCTATAGATTTATACTATGTCCAAAATGCACACATCAATTTTATTGGGTGAAAACAAGGAAACAAACAAAACTACTTAAACACTCCCTCACTGAAAGCAAGGTCTCAGGAGGGTACACTGCCTACTAAACCTTTTGGGAAGGCCAGTGAGGAGAGTTATGAGTTCTAGAATAGCTGATTATCATTTTAATACTTGAGGTCAGTCAACTCTGAAGAGGTTGAATTAGCGCCTCAGACCACCTTAAACGGTACCATGAACTGTACGCTGATGATATGATTCAGCACTGATGTGAACAGAAAAAAACCAAGTGTTATAGTTCACTACAGTAGCAAAGCAAAAAGACAACAGATGAGTTTATAAAACTGCATAATGCCTATTCATTAATCTGCTGTTTCTCCTATTTTACTGTAGATTGATTGTTTGGTTTTCTTGTTTATATGACCTATGCAATTTAAACTGGACCAACAACTGAGATGTAAAGTAATGTAAGATGTAACATTTACACGTGAGATGTAAATGTAAAGTAAATGGATTTTTCTTCAAAATGGTAGGACTTTTAACACTTAGCTACTTCATTTCCTTAGTGGGAAGGTTATCACTTAGTGGTAAAGTCCTGTAGCTGAAAGAAGGATGATTTCCACAGGTTATGCATGATGATTCTGAGAGGGTTACATCATTATTATTCATTAGAAGCTGAAAATGACAGGATGGTGCCAGCTACTTCAAGTATGTTTGAATACCATGCATGACAATTACTGATTATATGGTTTTACATTAAAACCCGCTTAGCATGACCTCTAAGAGAGCCTGAGAAAGAACAGAGCCAATGCACCTCCAGAGCAGAAATTAGTGCAGTAGGAATTCATTAACAGTTGTCCTAAGACCATACATGTAACTAAAATGGCAAGATATAGAACTTCAGAAGCTGGAGCTAAATGTCACTTCTATCCCTTCCTAGTTGCATATATAGGAGCTGTATAATGAATACATATAATGAATGTGTATATATATATATATATATATATAATGAATATATATAATGAATACATATAATGAATG
>JAOXYF010000023.1:7351981-7363041 GCA_028565775.1 Sternarchorhynchus goeldii
CCACCCCCCTCCACAGCAAGACCCCCTCCTCTACTACAGCCCCACAAACCTCTGCCTCCTGAAAGCTAGCAGTGGATGTTTTGCTTGGCTATGCGGTCCACACCTTTCCCTCTTTCTTCCCCTGTTGTTCCCCTGTTGTTCCCCTGACCATCTCTTGTTTTCAAAAGGCTGCATGCATTCTCAAAGATGCAGGCTCAGCCCAGGAGCCATTCTTGTTGTGTAAATGGGTCTTCTCACGCCCTCCTCTCTACTAGCACCACACTGCCAGGGTGCTGAGTTGTCAACTCGCTGAAATAAACTGCCTTGGTACAGCCACAAGGTTCCTAAAAAACGAAGGCAGATGTGGTTTCAGATTGCTCACTTGTGGTGAGAATAAAACATTCATTTCTGTGGTAACTCCCAAAAAAAAGCCCCTTGTCCAGCAAATAAATAAATAAATGTGTTTCCACAAGCAACTCCAAAGCATAAATATTTGGCAACTCTGTCAAATCCCCATGCTGAGCCAAGGCAAGATGTATCGAGCCAATTGCCAGAAAGATTTCAGTTAATCTGCAGAGTCTTCTGTAAGCTTCCCGTGATTGGTGACAGAAAAGCCAGTGATCATACTCATGAGGAACTCGCATTTATCAAAGTTATGAAACAGTTCTCCATCGACCGCCCTGTTGGGGCTTGCATGATGAAGCAGCCTTCTTCCTAGGTGTTAGCTGATAATGCAGCCACATACTCAAGACTGAACAACAAATTATTTCTGTGAAATTGCACTGCATGTGTCAGGAGATCAGAAAAGGAAAAACTTGCTTTCTCTTCTAAAGCAGGGTGCTCTTCGAGTGTGTGTGTGTGTGTTTGTGTGAGTCAGAGCAGCTATGCTTTGTTGGCCAGTTGAGAGTGACTGGCCCAGGCTAGCCACGCGTGTGTGTTTGAGTGGGATTTCTTTCTTGGCTGGACCACGTGGGATCACGCCTGCTATAGCTTCCTCTCCGGGGCCGTCTACAGGTGTGAGGACGCCTGAGCTCCAGGAAATGAGAGGGGGGTGGGGGGGGTTATGTGTGTGTGGGGAGGGGGGTGGATGAGCTGATGAGCCCCGAGCTCTGTTGCCCCAGAGGTGCCAGCCCATCATCCAAAACTTTACCCCGCCTTCCGTTCAAAATTGATACAAGCGGCAAGGTTGAGTGGAGTTCAGCCACGCTGACATGGGAGACCCAGCGTTTTTTCCCGAAAAGCCCTGAGGCGGACGTAACCTCACTTAACACTCCCCACCCGCCCGCTCTCTGCCTGGCTCCCTCGCTCCCTCACCATCAGCATGGACGCGCCACCCCTGCGCTGCTGCATGTCAAGTGCCCTTCATCAGACGGGCCTCTCTCTCTCTGTCTATTTTTAACCTCCACGCAGCACTGAACCCGGCCCATTGATGTAGAGCGGCTACCATTTGCATCTCACATTGGTTCGGGTTGGAGAGGGGGGCGGAGTGGCTCATGTTTGAAGGGACTGGTGATTTGGCCAGAATGTGAATGTGATTGCCTGTGGCGTGGAGATGTTAAGAGCGCTTTTGTTCTGGCCCCTTAACCCTACTGTGCACCAAGCTTGCACTCTGCACATCTGCTTGTATAGATAACGACATTGAAAAGGAGCAGGTATTTTTAGGCCCGGCCTGTGAAATACGCGGGCAAAGGCCAGACAAATGCGTGGTTTGCCCTGTGGCACGGGGACCACTGCTTCGATTCCCAGAGCTCGACGTCACATGGTTAACCCAGACCATCCATGGACACATTTGTTGAGAGAAAAGGAGTAATGCTTTCGGAATAAGAACGTGAATTCCACGGAGTGGGTGGCAACAGCCAACCTATATCCTGTTTTAGGGGCTGAGAATTTCCGATAGCGAAATTCACAAAACGCCTCACACATCGACCCGGTAAACACTCCAGGAGGTGTCTGCAGTACTGGCGTCACAGGGATTTGGATGGCATGAAATCCTCCAGGCATGGCTGGATTCCCTCACCTTCATGTTCCCATTTGCTTCTTCCTCTCTCGGCGATATTTTCCCGCTTGCGAATTAGCGTGTGCTTCCAGGCCCCTCCCCTCCCGCCATCAGCTCCTGTGCAGACAAGCAGCCCTAACTGTGGGAATCCACTGACAGCCTGTCAAAGTGGATGACTGGCAAGCTCCAAGGTCCTATAATGATCCTCTCACGCTTTAGAGAGGCCTCCCAGAGGACCGGTCTGGCTTCTAAATGGCAGCTAGCTGGTGCAGCCTCCAGTGGGCCACGATCTACGGCTCTGGCAACTAGTGCAGATGAAGTGTGCAGAAGCAGGACTGATGATCACCCCTCTAACAGTAATTAAAGGCCAATAAAGAGAACCAACTGGGAAGAATATCACTGGAAACAGCACAAATCTTAAAGACGTGGATGAGAACAGTTTATCTAACCCTTTAGAATTCTGAAAACTGCCAGGCTCACAGTTACGTTGTACTGTAGTCAGCAACTAGTTGTTCACTTTCTAGGAGTGTTAGTTCAGTAATCTGTTAGAAAAACTGCTTATTATTTGTGTGCCTCCACGGTTGTTTCCAAATTCTCCTCCAGCCAGCTCAGCCGCTTACCTCTGGGCTCCCATCTCCTGCTGCCCGCTGAGCATTTGTCTGGCGTCTGATTGGTCATTTGACTCTGCAGGTGGTCGCTGAACGGCACACTAATTGATCTCAGGACCGACCATCGCCGGCGGCTGTCTGGAGGAAACCTGGTCATTAGGAGTCTGGGCCGGACGCAAGACGCAGGAATTTACCAGTGTACCGCGTTCAGCCCACTGGGAGCCATCGTCAGCAGGAGAGCCAGCCTCCAGTTTGCGTGTGAGTCACACGCCTAGCTAAGCTAGCATGCTAGTTCAACATTCCCACCCAGTGAAGGCTGACTGGTTTCTGGATTGGCGACACTAAACAATATTGTGCAGTGAACAGTAGAGAGAAAGGACTTTTTTTTTTAGCTATCCTTAACAGTGCGGTTTTAAAAAAAAATACACAAAACTACTGAGTATTTGAAGTATAAAGAGAAATACCAGTGTTACGTTGTAAATAAATTTATTTGGTTGATTTGCTTAATTTAATGAAAGCTGATCATGTACAATTAAGAAAAAAATGAGAAATATTGAAAAAACTCAAATGATCCAGCATGCTGAGTGAGGAAGGGCTGTGTGGTAATCCAAAACTAAGTTGCGTAATTAAATCACTAGGCTCCTTGTCTAAATGAAGAAAATAGTTAAGCTAGCCATGTATTGATTCTGCTGTTTTTAATACATCTGTCTACAAATGCCCTGTGTAATTTTGAACAGCAATTTCTTTCTCTTTTGTCACTTCGACTCAGTGGTCTGCTAATCCTGTTTATAGCCTGTTTTAGTTTCTAGCATCCGCTGGCTGACAGAACGTAGTGCTAATAGCTTGATTGGCTACAAAAGAGGATACATTTTTTCCCCATCACAAAAACACCGTCCATGTGATTGTTAAAAGTCCCCCCTCATTATACAAGTGAGGGTTTTGATGGAATATGATTTACTGAAATGCCTGTTGAGAATGACCTCAGAACAAATCATTATTGTCATTGGGCTTTAATTTTAGATAATTACTGATCACCATTTTATTGCTGAGGCTTATTATCTGCAATTTCATTTCTGAATAGAGAAACATATTCTTACAGAGTGGGGGGTGAGAACGCATTTTACATTCATCCTTCAGTTAAAGAATTAAGTGCTCCTGTCTTTATGTTGTTTGGTCATTTGCTTTCAAATTTCACAACACTCAGTTGTTTTATTTTATCCCCCAATGCGACAGACTTGAATTTCAGAACACAGGCGAGGAGTGCTGTATCAGTTCGTGAGGGCCAAGGAGTCGTTTTACTATGTGGTACGCCTACGTCTGCGGGAGGTAAGACCGTGTTTCTTTATTCAGGCTGTTTTTTTAGCTCCTTGCGGTGTGATTTATTTATAAGTCACTCAAACTCAAATGTGACTGCTGTAGATCAAATAACATTTTTCTGCATTCGGTCTATGCAAAAGGCAAATTTCAGGCAACACTATGTGTGGGTCTTTATCTGAAGACTTAATAAAACATTCAGAACCCATACATAACTTCTTTAATCCATTGTAGACATTTATGATTGCATATGTCTCCACACACAGCCACATATCACCCTCAGGGTGCACCTGCCTATACTGACTGAAGCTCTCAACGTAAGCATTCCTAAATGTGTTTATATGACTTATGGGTGGACCATGTAGGTAGGAGTTATGTGAAAGCCTTACGAGAAAGTCCCTACACTGTTGTTTTACTCTACTGCCAACTCGCCTAACATCATTCATGATGCCGGAATTGGTGCATTAGAGTAGAAAAACACAGATGTACAGTTCAATGTAATTCGGTTGCTCAACAGAGATAACTCAGTACCTCCACGGTTTACTGTTTCCTCTTCAGACCTGTCGTTCGCCTGGGTGTTCAACGAGTACCCGTACTTCGTCCAGCAAGACAGCAGACGCTTCGTCTCTCAGGAGACCGGCAACCTTTACATTGCAAAGGTGGAGCCCTCGGATGTGGGGAACTACACCTGCGTGGTGGTAAACCGCATCACAAAGGGCAAAGTCCTCAGCTCGCCCACACCTCTGGTACTGAGGACAGACGGTGAGGAGGTTCTCCGCAGTCGCGAGGGTTAACTGCTGTGAACTGATAACTATATGACTCTCTTCAGGGAGGTTCGAACGGTCGTGACCACAGTGTCATATTGCATGGATTTTCAGTTGTGAACATCACTTAGAGAAACCACACACATCACCTCATGTTCAACTAGTCGGCTCTGTACACGTAGAACTGTGTTAAAGCGTTTTTCAGTTTTCATGGATATTATTTTATGGCTTTATTTATTCGCATAATTTACTTTATCAGTCTCACTCCTGTTGCATTTTAATTATTCCTTTATCTTTTTCACACACTAGTCAGGAATTATTAGTCTTTATTAGCTTTGCTGTTAATACGTTTATTCACAATAATCGTAGCATAGTACTGGACACGCTGTTTTGGTTTCACCCACAAACCATTTTTGTGGCAGTCAGACCTTTTGGTTTCTTGGAAGACAGCCCTGCTCGCTTACTAGAAAATGTATTTTCCGTTCTGCTGTTCTGCATTCACATAAAACAATCGCTGCCATTGTCTAAACAAAGTATTCGCCGGCAGTCCAAAAGCGGGCGCCAGCTCCACGCCTCGCCACACCGCGTCGGTCCCCAGATCGGTGCGACTTATTTGTGGCCTTCTTTATACGTCCTTCTCCTCCTGAGCTCAGGTCTAAAAAACCGCTTCTCTCCTGGCAAGCGTTTGCGCGCGGAGGCCACGACGCTCACGTGCCGTCGTTCTTATTGCTATGCACGTGTAGCGAGTTCGGTATGAATTATGGATGGAAGAACAAACTCGCTTTTGTGTACCACAGGAGTGATGGGCGAATACGAGCCCAAAATAGAAGTTCATTTCCCTGACACGGTACCGGCTGCCAAGGGATCCGTCGTGACGCTGGAGTGCTTCGCTTTGGGCAAGTAAGTGGAATTTCCGTGCTTTTTTCAGTCATGGGCGGGGGATGACTTTCACGGGAATCCCAACTTTCAGCAGCTCTGGGTCGCACTCGTTTTTTCTCTCTCTCAGCCGATCTTACATCACGGTTGTCAAAGAGTGGCACAAGGTTCAACCTATAACCACGCCCCACCTCTAACACCTCTCACTTTTCAAATAGTAACGCTGTCAAAAAAAAGAAAAAAACCTGAACTCAGTTTAGCTTGTGCTTTAAGAGTAAGCATTCAATATCTTTTAATACCGAAAATAAGCAGAATTCCCGAGCACCATAAAAAGCAACTTGTTTTAAAAGCTTAAAAGCAATTCTTCTGATAACTTAATCCCATTAATGGATGAGCAACACGTTTTTTTTTTACTTTTCCCATGCAGGCTACTGAATTGAAATGAGGACAATCCAGCCTGATAAACTCTAATGAGGGTGATCAACCGATCAACCCAGTCCTACACATAAACAGAACTGGTTATACATACTGGTTATTTACTATGTAGCAGGGTTATACATCTTTACTGACACTGGTTGGTTTATTTCTCCAGAGCAACATTATAGTTTATTTACCTCCTGACAGGCAGACTGTCATGATGTTCTGTTTAAAATGCTTCTTCCCTATTTGTAAGTAGTAGCTCCTGCCGTTGATGTATGAAGCTGCAGGGTGTTATGTAGTTCATGTTTTTAAACCTCTACATTAACCACATCACTGTTAACATTTAAACTTACCACTGCCCCACTGCTTCTCTCCTCAACCGTTGCAGCCCAGTTCCTGAGATTACATGGAGAAGAGCGAATGGAGTTCCATTCCCCAGCAAAGTCAAGATGAAAAACTCCAATGTGGTCCTGGAGATCCCCAGTTTCCAGCAGGAGGATGCAGGAGGTTATGAGTGTGTAGCAGAGAACAAAATGGGAAAGAATACAGTGAGAGGAAGACTCTCCTTCCATGGTATGTTTCTGCTTATGGTATGTTTTTTTTCTTCTTTTCTTTCCAATAAAGCATTAATTGGTTTGCTGGGATTTTCCCTGGACATCTTTGGATTCGCTCACAGAGCTCTAGTCTCATGCTTGTTTGAGGTTTGGACCCTAAAGCAAGATAACCATGTATTGTCACTATATCATTTCTAATTCAGACCAACGATTTAGACCGAGGAACACTGCCAGTTTTTGCCATTTCACGGGAGTTTTTCAGTCAATTATTTTATTTTCAGTGCTTTTCTACTCTGTCTTGACTCTTGTAAGGTTTCCATGACTACGTGGCTTGGAACAAAAACAAAATTGGGCCTCATATAATTGGTGTTGGCAGCAGAGTGCTGTGTGCATTAACAAGTGTCTGGTGTTAAATGCTGATGGAAACACCATTTAGTTTGTTCAGGAATTCAGAAAGGTGACAAACAGAAGCAGTTGCTTTTGCGGAGAATCAAATTAATTACATCTGAAATTATTATCATCAAGATGCAAAAATCTCAGCTTTTAGGTGTTTTATACAAAGAAAGTTTTTTTGACTATAGGGTTCTGATTTACTGTGTGTGTTCAGTCTTTTTACAAATATGACCATTTTCAATATTGCAATGTTTCTTTCGATTTTTCACAGTATTAGAAATGATATAATATACGTACATATTACTTATAACAACATTATTTAAAGCATATAGTCTGTAAGATGTGGCAGTGGAGCAGTTGTAATACAATTCACAGTGATTGTTACACGGTTATGTTTTCAAGTTTTACAAATAAAACTAAATGTGATTTCATGTAGAGGTATTTTTAATATCAACACAACTTGGAGTCTGGCCTTTTCACTACACTATTTTTACCCTCCAGTAAAGCACTTGACTCCAGGTAGTGATGATATGTTGTAAACTGTCATAGGTTTGAGTGCGTTTTCACAGATATGACGGATATCTCTAGCTGTCAGCAACAACAAAAATGTTTTGTCTACAGGACGACGAACCAAAAGTTTCTAGTGGAGCTTTTAAAGGTGTATGTCAATAAATATCTCTTTTTTAGCTTAATGGAATCTTCCTTCACAGTAGTATGAAGGAAGCATATGTACACCTGCATTACACGTGTTAGGGTGATATTGTGTACACCCACTGCTTTTCAAAGTTCTAAATGAATTCAATTTGGAGATTTTTGTTTGTTTGTTTTTAATCACCAGGTGGAAATCCCACTGCGGCATGCTGACTAGCCTTGCCACTGAGAACACTAAACCACCAGCACATTAGACCACACAATACATCCCAAGATGTTTTTTTGTTTATTTGTTTCTCCCCTGCCATTGTTAATACGCTCTCAAAACGTAATGTGCAGTGATGGATTTGGAATTTGATTTGGGTACTCTTGGCAAGACTTTTGGCTTGCCTGTACAAGAAAAGAAACATGGCTTTTTAAATAACGGAGAGAATGAACAGACTATATTTTAACGTCTGGCTTATTGGATTCATGTTGGTATTTGAACTGGACTAAATGGTATTGTTTAATCAAAATTTGCTTTTGATCCAGGATTAGGATCCAGAAAATACCAAAAGTTCCAGTTTGCTCATCCACCCTGACTGATCTTCTGCAAAACCTTGAAGCAATGGTGACAGAATGTCCCTTCAGATGATTAACACTTCATTCCCTCTCTCCTTGTCAGCTCTTAATATTGATATAACCTTTAATGTGAGGCATTTTTATTCTTAGCTTTAAACATTCATCTAGTGTCTCTGACATGTCATTTTAATCACTGTCAGTTATTTAGTTTGATTGCCATCCAAATTCTGCATTAATGTATCCCATTTGCAGGAGATGAAGTGCATGTTCTAGACTTGGTGCCAAAATCTCTTCCAAATGGGGCCCGTTCCACAGTAATCACTAGAGCCAGGACTTGGAACTCCTACAGTTATGATTCTTTGTCATTAGCTATACCAGAGCACATGGAGATGACATTGGTCGCGTGTTGGACCATTGATCCATACCTCAGCACAGTCTTACAGCTCCATTAAGGCTCGGGCGCCCTACAGATCTTTTGCGGCTATCTCTGTTTTCATGAGAATTATCGGAGAGGTTAGTAGAATATATGCCAAGGCAGTCGTGCATCAGCAAGGCCTTGGCCACTGAACGCAGCCTCTGCCCAACTCTGGAAAGAAATCTCCCCAGCCAATACTGCACACCAGCTCTCTGTCAGACCAGGCCAAAGGCAAGGAAAACACTGGGCTTGAGGTCATCAGAAAACGAAGAAAACACAGGATAGGTTTTTGCTGAGGTAAAGCTGTGTGCTACTGGCTTGCTTATTAAATATGATCAGACAGGGTTTAGGAAGGGCAGATGGATTGTGTTCTCTGCATGTCAGTGTGCCAGGGTTGTTTTTTGTTGGAAATTGTTTACTTTTGATTTTTGTTTTTCTTTTTCAAATGCGTGTGCAAGATGTGATGCTCAACAGTTCACACATCATGAATTGTGTCAGCAATAAGTGTAATTGTCACCCACTGAACCTGAGCCCAGGCACTGAAATATTTTTTTTTATTCCAGACGCTTGTACACTGCTGGAATTCAACTGGTTTTCTGCATGAACAGCACATAAATAGCTGAGATATTTGAAAGAAAACAGCAATCTTCATTGAACAGGTTAAACTGTCAAGGTCACTGATGGAAACATTAGGTGAACCCTTAAAGTAATAAATGGAACCTTCTTGATAACCTTGGTCAAAAACATTTTATGGCAGCTAAACAATCCATACTATAATTGCTGAGCAGCATTTGAGATGTGTTCTGAGTTATCCTCCTATACAGAATAGTTTCAGTTTATGTGGGATTGCGGGATGTCTTGTACTTAAAAACACACAAGCATCAACAGATAGGCAACCTAGCGTACTTGGAATTTCAATTCCCTTTAGCCCTTGACAGTTGCAAGCTGTCCACACCCTAAGGCACCAGAGCGAAGCCCATAGTAATGCAGTCCCTCCACCCTGCTTCACAGCTGAAACAAGGTTTTGGTGTTGCGGTGCAATGGTTTGCTTTGTCTGAGAACAACCCTTGGGACATCCACCAAAAAGTTCAACTTTTGGTCTTTGTAGGATGCCCACTCCTACGAAGAACAGCAACACTGCCAAATTTCTTTCATTTGTAACATCAGTGCCTAACGGTGGACTGATGGAAGTTCAAGTCTTTAGGAAAAAAAAAAAAAAACATCTTTCTGTCTGAGCTCCTCTGAAGTCTCTTTTGCTTGGGCAGCATTGCACTTGAACAGAATTGTATTGTGAATAGCAGGTAACCACTTTACACTTAAACTTTTTAAGGAGCCATTATCTGAGAGGTTCTACACTTTTTCCATCAATGACCTTAATTGCTTAAACCATTTGTTCAATAAAGACACGGCAACGTTGCCTGTGTTGTTTGTTAAACGCCTCTTTATCTGTTACTGTGGGCTTCTTCTAAAGACTAGATCATGTTTTAGGAGCAATGGATCATGTTCATGCAGAAATCTGCTATTCATGCAGAAAACACTTTTTCACGAAGCTTTTTATTGCCCTAGAATTCAGTGACCATAACCAAGGGTTTAGGGTATAGACATGGGTATTGGCCATTGTTTTATTGTGATGGTGTAAACTATGTACAGTGCCACTACTGCATCTAATCTGGCCATAGTAGATCTTTGATACATGAAGAACAAGGGTTCCTTTGACTTTCTATTGTTTATTTTGATCTACGATTGCCACATGTAACTCATATATACATTGACACATGTAACTCACAGGTACAAATCCAGTATGGTAATGACTATTATGTCCCAATACTTCATGTAGCTTTTCATTCTGACTGAAGGTTATTGTCTCTGCATAGTTTGCAGTTTGTATTGAGCAAGTAACAGATATAATTATTGTGTGATTTCTAATGCTCAACGAAAATATCCTTCAAACTATTAGATCAGTATTTGAACTCGTATTCAAGTACACCCAAGGCTTTCTTTCAAAGGCCTCGAAAAAGAGGCTATAAGCAGTTCAATTTGCTTCATGGGTATATCAATGGCCGATCAATCAGTTAAGTGCTTACTTGCCACAAAAACATGCACACACAATGATGTTCTGAGATTCCAGCTACAGACTTTTTTTTTTTTGTTTAGCTGACCCAGTATTGATTATGGAAAATCAGCCCATGTCCCTGCTAGAACCTCACATAGCTCAGCTCAGCAGTGCTTTCCAGATACACAGCCCCACAGACATCACAGAGCCCCAAGGATTGACACTGATATGGCAGAAGGTCTGTGGAAGCAAGGCTGAATTTACTAAAGACAACCAATTTTTTTTTTGCAGTGAACATTTGCATGCTGGTACTACCTTCACTGGTGCAAAGAACCTTTCTCTTTGTGTACAACACATTTCAGAACTGTCGCCTGGCTAATGAGCTAGGAAACTGTAAACGGTGCCTGCAGCCCTGCTGAAGGACACAGAATGCAGCTCTGGCGGCTGCAGCTACACAGGGGGGTGTTTTTTGGGGG
>JAOXYF010000023.1:7368435-7387505 GCA_028565775.1 Sternarchorhynchus goeldii
CCCCCCCACACACATGGTCCCCCCCACACACACACGGTCCCCCCCCCCACACATGGTGCCCCCATCCAGAGTGGGAACAGAGCCTGCATGAATATGACAACCATGCTTCTGCTTGATGTAATGACATGCCTAGGAAAAGATGAATTAGGCACAAGAAAAGGACCGAAGGGTGGAAGTAGCCCATCACTGCTGGATCTGCACAATTACTTTGATTCGTCTTAAAAAGGCATTAATTTGTGTCGTGTTCCTGAGCCCTTGAAAGAATACTTCAGTTTTAAATCATATTTACATAATGATGAAATACAGAAATTAGACAGGGCCTGAATTATATGCGTTGTGATGCTTTATGGAAGTAAATGCGGATATAAATCACAACAGACTGGGAATGATAAATATGGTATTTTTTGCTCAATTGCATAATTACATTTGCTGATCAAACAGAGCTAAATGGGATAAATCATTCAACCCCTCTCTCTCTCTCTCTCTCTCTCTCTCTCACACACACACACACACACACACCCACACACCAGTGCCAAATTTAACCTTAGCTGTGACTCTTATCCATAATGAGATTCCGTTTTTCATAAATTCTATAATGCCACTCGTCTACTAGGATTATCGTTCTGAAGTTCGCAGTTTAGATTAGTCATTTCCTTAATGAAGCCACATCTGCAGGCTAGCACACTTATGCCTTAAAACGTCCCTTAACCCCTTGTTTGCTTGGCCCTTGGTCCGCAAAGTTTGAACTACAGTAAATATCTCTTATCTCTGTAAGCTAGATTCATTCAAGTTCTATTATGTGTGAGGCATTGGTGTAATTAATGTTAAAATTAACCTTGGATTCCATTTAACATTAGCGAATGCATTATACAAAAATAAAACCTGATCATTTCTTCAGTGGTGACTCACCTATGAAGTGATTATCCTATGGAACATATTTTATCTGATAAAATACCAGCAACATGGTTATATATATAGACCACATGGTTAACAGTGTCTTTACTGAGTTTTACAGGCCCTGACTTACTAACTCTGCGAATATATTAAATGATTATTTCAACACACACAGCAGCAGTGCTTCTAGCTACGACAGCAGTATGTAATGTAAAGTGCCACATTTATCAATGGTAATTTCGTTTCTCCGATCACGAGTGACCTGCCAGTTCTGTGTACACAACTGCTATTCCAATTACAGGGCATTTCGAAGTTACCTCCACTCCATGCTCACTGTGTTCTTCACAATGATTAGATTAACAAAAGCGTTTAATTGCAGGGTGTGGATTTGGAAGCCATCACATGCAATGTCGCGTATCACTGGGTGTCTGAAAACTGAATCCAGTCAAAGTGCCTTTTTTAATGGGTTTACGTTCTGATTAGAGCCCATTAGTTGCTAGGTTCACTAGCTGAGCAATAGTGAAGGAACTGGAGATATAGCCAGTCTTCATTCAGGATGGACATTTCAAACACTATAGTGAGGCCCATTATCTACAAAGCCCAACAGGGAATGTTCTGCCTGGGAATATTTTTTTGTACTTTGCTTTGATTGTTGTGCAAAGTTGCAAGTTTTCTGCAAAAACTTCTGTATGTTGATGTAGTGTCAAGTGTCTTTAGTGTTACCGTGCCCAGATACGAGATATACAGAGTGTGTTTGGAACCTGGTGAGATTCAGCAGGTGCAAATGTTAGAGTGTGTGTGTGTGTGTGTGTGTGTGTGTGTGTGTGTGTGTGTGTGTGTGTGTCTGTCTGTCTGTCTGTCTGTCTGTCTGTATGTGCGCACAGAGTGCAGCTGGAGACTTAATGATTCGAAACATTCAGCTGAAGCATGCTGGGAAGTATGTCTGTGTTGTCGACACTGATGTGGAGAGTTTGTCTGCTGCTGCCATTTTGATTGTAAAAGGTAAAAAAAACTCGTTTATTCAGTAAGATGATTTGTTAATGAAGTATTATGATGAACAGAGCACCTTAATATCTGCATTGTATATGTAAAAATGTATGTTTATTTGAATGATTTTAGCAAACGTAATCTGTGAAACATGTACTGCTTAACCTGGGATGTAAACTTATAGAAAACAGCATCAAAGCAATAGTTCTGAATATTGGTTCAATTAATAAAAAATTTTTATGCAAAGGCAAATTAATTGATTCCATTGTCCGAACAGTTTAACTCCCCATTACCTAAGAATACAAAACCCAAAAGATAAATCTAAATAAAACTACTTATTAAAACTAGTTACTAATTCACCCCCTCAACCTCCTTGCTAAGTTTTAAGTAGATTGTTAAGCAGTCAACCGATCTATGAAATGATGAAAACATTACAAAAGCATTTATTTGAAATGATTTGCGTTTATTTGAATGTATAGTTATACAAATTTAGGTTAATTTAGGTCAATTTTATACAGCAGAGGAGTTCACAGAGATATTTATAAAAAACAACTGACAGTGTTTATGCCTGGTAGATCACGTTCATTGCCCTCTGAAAGAAATATCATTTTGATAATGAATTAAACCTTTATTTTCCGTTAGTATGAGTTAATTAGAAGAACACATCAAAGATGTTTATCAGAGACCGCTAATGAGTCGTAGACAATCAATAGCTTTCAACGAAGATGATCCTGGCCTGTGAAACATTGCTGACTGTACTTTTAAAAAAAAACACCTTTGACTAACAGAACAGGTTTACCAGACTGAAAAGGTATGGAGAAGGTCATCACTTTTATTTATTACCCTTACTGAAGAACTAAAGGGGTCGTCAAATAATGAATTTTAAAATCATGAGACATCACTTTCCTGCCCCTGCACATTTGAAATTCTTTATGACACCTTTTCGAGTTTTCTGGCCCTTTAAGAATCAGCTGCAAACAAATCACTGTCTATATTGCCAGCTTTTATTTTCAGTTTCTAGTGTTAACGGCCCATTCATAACGGCTCTGAGAAACCTGTGTCTTGTCACAGGCAGCTTGTAAAGGGTGTGGGAGTTGGGGTCCTAGAGCTCTGTGGTCTAGCGAGGTGAAGGTGTGAATGAAGCTAACTTTGCTTTATTACCGGCTTGAGTCAGGTCCGCCCGGACCTCCGGACGGCGTGACGGTGGAGGAGATCACAGACAGCACGGCGCAGCTCAGCTGGAGGCCCGGCCAGGACAACGGCAGCCCCATCATCAGCTACATCATCCAGACCAAGACGCCTTTCACCGTGGGATGGCAGGCAGTGAACACGGGTAACGCTGCAGGGTTTTCCACAGCCAGTCAGGCACAGTAGCTCTTCCACGGGGGGAGGGCAGAAAATGACCACAGTGGGTTTCATCTGGAGAAAAACAACAAACACAATAACAACAACAACACATCATCAGATGTAAGCTTAGCGCTAACACATATCGACATAATCTGGACTTTTCCAGCCGCTGGAGGCTTTAAATTGCCTTTAGAAAGTGTTTCCTGGATTAGCGGGAGGGAGATTTGCACTCTGTGCGGCACTGGGGTGGGACGTGAACTGGCTTGGCTAAGCCGGGTGTTGTGCGTTCGCTCGCAGTGCCCGAGGTGATAGACGGGAACACGCTGACGGCCACGGTGGTGGACCTGAACGCGTGGGTGGAGTACGAGTTTCGCGTGCTGGCCCGGAACAGCGTTGGCGTCGGGGAACCGAGCCCGGCCTCGCTGCAGAGCAGGACCGAGGACGCAGGTGAGTCCCCCCCCCTGCCCACCGCCGGCACACTGCAGTAACCAAAGGTGGGTTCGAGCCCCCATTCGCCCAGTGACGCACTGATGCATTTCGCCACCTTTGGCGTCTGCACGGCACGTCTTTTAGTTTTCGGGTTCACCGCTACAGCGCATTATCGTGGGGAGCCTCTTGGCAAATGGTGAAATGTGCTGGCAAGATCAGCTTATTCATAGGCTTCTCTCAAAAGCCTTAAAAAGAAAAGACCCTTTTAAAGCAGTTGCTATGAGACTAGAGCTTTGTTGCGTCTGGAACCGATAATGAGGCTGAACATAAAGGGAGGAAAGTCAGACTCGGAGAAAAGACGGAGCAAAAAACAAGGATCAAGGACAGCCAGGTGGTGCATCTGTGCAGGATATGTTTTTGACTCCCTGGTTTTTTCTCGTACGCAGTCCCTGACACAGCACCGGCTAATGTCGGGGGTGGGGGCGGCTCCAAGTCAGAGTTGGTAATAACATGGGAGGTAAGTCATCTGTCTATATTACCGTTCCCTCTGTGTGAAATAATGGTTTTGCCTAATTGAATGGAATTGAATGGGAGTGTTTATTACCCCAGTCAAAACTAAACCTATTCTCCAGCTGGGCCCGCGGGTCCTATAACGCCATTCATTTCTGCAGCAGCTTCTTATTATGTACTGGTTCACCCGAGTCTCCTGGGGAAAAGGGGCGAGGGGAAACTCGCACGATCCGTAAGGGGCCGTAGACCCGCAGCGCGGCGCGACCCGGTTACCGTGGTCACGCCCTGCGCGCGTTCCTTTTTAATATCGCTATAGTCTTGCGCCTCCCCTCGCAGCCCGTACCCGAGGAGCTGCAGAACGGCGACGGCTTCGGCTACATCATCGCCCTGCGTGCGCTGGGCGAAGTGTCGTGGACCCACGCCGTGACCTCCGCCCCGGGCCGCTACGTCTACCGAAATGACAGCATCGTTCCCTTCACCCCCTTCCACGTCAAGGTGGGCGCCTACAACGCCAAGGGCCAGGGGCCGTTCAGCGCAGTCACCACCGTCTTCTCAGCGGAGGAGGGTGAGCTTTACTGCTTTAGTGAAGTGGCTTACTAGGGATTTAGTACGGGGGGCTTAGTACTGTGCTTAATGTGGGTTTGGTATGGGTTTATTTACGGGGCTCGGTGTGGGGATTAGTGCGAGGCTTAGTACAGGGTTTAGAGGAAGGAGGCAGCGAAGGACCCACTGCACGGTTGCCAGATTGATTCAAATGCAGCACTAATACCGGTCGTGCTTTCATTTGCACAGACAGAAAATTGTTCTCATGATTATGCTACACCCTGCTTTACCTATTTATTTTGCAGGATTGCTTCTTTGGGAGGGTTAGTTTATACTTTGTGCGTCTGGCTGTGGGCTGACATTTTACTTGCGTTGTTGTTATTGTTGTTGTTTTGTTTTTATTGCGATTTATTTATCTGGCGTTTCCTTGGAAATGGACTGGGCGGAGATAGTAATGTTACCTACGCAGAATAATTCTCAACAAACTCAGACGAACGGGCATCAGCAGTCCTTGTATTTTATTGGCACGTACGGACACGTACATGAGCCAACAGCGGCGTTTTTGGAAACTGATCAGAATGTGATTATTTTTTGAACATGTTCGAGTGAAGCGCTGAGGGTTTAAGTAACTGCACACATCGAAATGAGGAACGGTGCCAGTGACTTCAGATAAGTTTCTTTAATAGTCAGCTTGATATCATTTACACCAGAGAGGACTGACAGGCAGGCATTGGCCTGTCACCGAGCTCTAGCCTTAATTGAATTCCCATACTGATAATATGCTTTTGTGCCAATCAGCTTTCATATCAAGCCAAGGGATAGTCATTTATAGTTTTAGGTGAAAAGATTTCATATCGGTGCCCCCCTCCCCAGCTTGTCAGCTAGACATTGTGTTGTTGGAATCTTTGTCTGTACCACTGATTTTTATTATTTTTTCCCTCTCTTTTTTCCGCTCTGTCTTTTTCTCATCTTTTTAACTCCTCCGTTCTCCCTGTGCTCCTGTTTTTTCTCCCCGTCTCCTCCCAGAGCCCAGCGGAGTGCCCGGGGGCTTGTGGGCCCACAGCATTTCCGCCTCGGAATTTGAAGTTGGCTGGCAGACTGTCTCCGACTCTCCTGAAAGAGTGTTGGGCTACGAGGTGCGTCTGCCCCCCCCCCTCTAAATGGAAATCGCTCAGCCTCCTGTTTTGAAATGCACACCAGGTACTGCCTGCACGTGTCCTCTCCCACACTGCACCTGTTTTTGCCGCGCCCGTGGAAACGCACCGTTTGCAAATGAGAACGCGATTTAAGACGCTTCCCATGCAGCATCGGGGGGGGAAAAAGAAGATCCCGTTATAAAATCTTCAATGCAACTCCATGCTCAATAATGCAAAGAAGAAAAAAAAACTCGTTTATTATTGGCGAGGCTCTGGGACGGCCTTGTCTGCCGTCCTGCGGTCATTCCTGCCGGCTTCCGACTCTGCGCTGTGTTATATGAACGCAGGTCGTGTACTGGGAGGACGACACGAAGCCTGAGACCATGGGGAAGGTCAGAGTGTCGGCGAGCCAGTACACAGTGACCATCAGCGGCCTCAGGGGGAACACTCAATATTCCTTAACCGTGAGCGCCTTCAACACGGCAGGCACAGGCCCACGCACTCCAGCCATCAACGTCACCACCAAGAAGTCTCGTAAGTCGAAACCACCGAGCACGTCAGGACAGTAAGCCCACACCTGGATTATTGGATGTGTCCATGAATTCTCATTTGCATCGGGTGATATTCAGTTATTCATAAAATAATATATCTGGGGAGTGGAAAATCAACAGAAACCAATATTCAATATTACATAAATATTTCTCTGCTGATTCAGGACATGGGCTTACTGTCGAAATATTGCCATTCAGCATTCGTATTTTAGGGTTAATTTTAATGGTCATTTATAGTGATTTTGGAAAAGAAGAAAAAGATGATTGTCATATCCACATTGTGAGGGAGCACCTTAATAAAGGGCTTTTACTATATTGTTACTTCAGCCATGATTCACTTATTTGCTTTGTTACCAGTATTAGAATCACTCCACCCAAGAATAGCAAATTGTAGCAGAACTAGTCTTCCCCTCCCACATAACAAAATTGCAGGGGCATTACTTATGGGTCAGATTATCAATATTCTTCCTTCAGCACCAGGACAACCACCTCTGAATGTGGAGTGGAACCTGATTGGCTCAAAGCTGACCATGCACTGGGATCCTGTTGTCACTATGGAGATGGAGTCAGAGGTCACTGGGTATCAAGTAAGTTTGCAGATTCTCTGGAAAAACAAAGGGCTGCATGTCTTCCCAGCGTACGAGAACATGCAGACGCTACGCTGAACTGGCACCCTGACGGGTTAAGCCCCGCCCTCCCCGTGACCCTGAACTGAATTAAGCGGTTCAGATGATGAATGATGAATAAAGTCAGTGTTCTGTAACACGAAAGAAAGTTCGAGTTTATACAAAATGACTTGGAAGATATAAGAAAAGCAAAATGAACACATAATAAAACCAAAATGACATTGCTAGATAAGTGCTGCCATTATTTTGACGTCTCGACACAATTTACAGTTGTCTTTCCTCACTGTCTATGCACTCAGTTTTCTAGTAACTTCCATCCTGTCACAACAGCATTTGCGAGCCTTGTACAAGACTACTAGCTTCACTTCAGTCGTTTTTAATCTGCACATGCAGTCTCAAAAAATACTTTGAAGCTTAATAAGCCACCTTGTGGGTGCTAAATTATCCTATTTGCATTGACACCACCCTGCACTTTACACCCCTAGGAAGAAACGCCCCAAATTGCATATTCATTAAAGGCAAACCTTCAAAACAGACAAAACATGTTAATTTTGGTCAATTGGAACATGTAGTCTACCACTAATAATAGTGAATTTACCTATTAGTAAAGATGGTTTGCCAGATTTTTGTCATGTATTGTAAGGTTTACACACAGTCATCAGTAAATCAGGGCCTCTGTCAAGCTTTGCCTCTGAAATGATGTTCAAAAAGCATTTTTGAAAAGCTTCAATTATTAAACATGTCGTAGTTGTAAGCATTCCCTAATCACTACGGTAATAAAACTCAGTTGCATCTGATATTCACCAATGAAAGTGGAATAACTTTGTGGGAATGTGATGCCGAATTCCTTTTCCTGGTGTCCCCACTGCCCAGGTGTCGTACAGACGTAACAAGCACAGTGAGCTCAACACGGTCACCACTAACCTCACTTCAGTGGAGATCATCCTCCCAGCCGACGATGACTATATAATCCAGATCTGCGCTCTGAGTGAAGGCGGAGAGGGCACAACCACCGAGCCCCTCAAAATTCACAAACTGAGTAAGATGATGTAATCATGTTTCAATCTTGACTGAGCTCAATGCGTTCAGTTATGAACCAGCCGATCGCATTCAGCCTCTTTAACACAATGTGCTTAAGCATAGTGCTGTGTGATTTTCATGATTAATTAGTTTCGTCTGAATTAACGTTTTAACAAATCACGTCAGAATGTGATTATCGAGATTGTTACAACGATGAAACCATGCAGCAGTTTGCAAAGAAAGGAGCTCGTAGAAAGGAAAAGTGGAAATGTTAATGATATTGTAACATGAAAAGAGCGGAGGCAGAACGCATATGCAGTGATGAGCGACGTTTATTTAGTGCAGTTCCATTCTCACCAGCTTTAATAAATCCATTGAGATCACCTTTAGAAAAAGACGCGTAGCCGGAAACCAGTCAAACAAAGTGAAGTATGGAGATAATTACAACAGTGGCCGACAACACAAGACAGAAAAGTAGTGTGTGTAAGTAAACAGATTAGGGTAAAGAGACGGGTGCTTGGGTGGACTAAACCTGTCCTAACATGACCCCCGCCCCCGCGCACACCTATTTGTAAGTGGATAGCGGTACACGTAACTGTTAAGAATACACACAAGCTAACCGCTATAACAAAATGCTCATTTGAACCCAAATTTATTATTTGACCTTAAATTTACATGTGACAAGCCAACAGTCGACAGCTTGGACATAGGCGAAGTCGCGTTCCGTTGTATAGTTATTATCCAGTATCGTCACCAAATGAATATTTAAACAAGATCAGACAAGAGGTGCTGCTGTTATGATGTATATCAACAGCAGTAGCGTTGTCCTCGCAAGTTTAACACCCAGCAACGTTACTTTTTGGCTTCGCGGTACAGCGCGGCCATGGCCGGAATAGTCAGTCCAAACAGATGCTGCTTTCTGTTTTCCATGACGCAAATTCTTTGGATATTAAATTTTCACAGTCACCGAATGATATTAGCAATAACTGGTCTGTCCATCTGTCATCTGTTGATTTCTGTCGGTGATGTGTGATTTGTTTTTGAGAACGGTCGGTGAATCTTAATTCAGTGCCAATACTAAAACATTAGTTAAAACGTCAATCCCAATAGCCAAAGTGCCCTTTACGTACAACAGCACACGTCTTTGTGCTTGCACTGTTTTTGGGTCTGCTAAGGATATTTAAAAGAAAACGATCACTACTCGCCTGGTGTAGGTTGTACTGGTTACTGTTTCTTCACATCCAAAGTCCATTACAATAAAACAGAATTTGAATTAAGTAGTAATTGTCACATTGTATGTGAATTAGAAGGACTAAAGTAAGATCGTGGATCAAGAATTGTCAAAATTGAGATGTAATTTGCAGTATAGTTCAGCCTTACTTCCGCACAGTATAAATCCCTCTATAAACCTCAGTTCCCGTGACACGCCGAGTAGACGCAAGAAGTGGGGGCAAACGGCAAGTTTATTTAAAGAGAAAAAACAAGGCTATGAGAAGCATAAAACAAAGCAGAAACAAATCAAACGGAGATCGCGAGTATAGAAATCAGACGTGCGCTGAGCTGCAGTGCGCGACGTGCTTTGAAGAGCGACATTGAGGTTTAAGTAGTGAGTGGACTAATGAGAAACACGTGCGAGCAACGAGCAGCTCCTAGGTGACTGGGAACGCGGAAGTGATCGTGACTTATGATTGGTGCTGTTGTAGATGACAGGATGCCGACGGAGACAGTATGTGAAATGCAAATAAACACAGAATGCAGTGCTTTTGTCAATCTGCTTTGACCTGTGTATAAAAAAAAGTAGTACAAAAACAAGTTGGGTTTTTTTTACAACTTCTTTTTGCTGGTTGTTTTTGTTGTACACATGCTCTCATTCTGACAAACATGCAAAATTTTGCAAAAAAGTTGGGATTGGACAATAGGAAAGTTGTTAAAAAAACATGTGACATGTTAAAAAAATCTCTTTGACAGGGAATACAGTCATGCTTGGTTATAAAGGTACACACAGAAAAGGCTTGGTGTTCCCTAATGAGAAGCTATGGTTCGAGGCACATTGCCAAAAACCTCATTCACCTCTGACTAATCCCGCAGTTTAACAACATCATTCCTCAGTGTTAGACTGCAAGGATTTTAGGTGCATTATTGTCAAAGTATTCAGGGCATGCAGAGAAATCCCTGTGCGTACTGGGCAAGGCTGAAAATAACATCACCATGTGGGCTGGATATTCCAGGACGGGCTTGGGAATACTTTACTACTGAAGAACTATTGACAATTTCAACTACTGGCTATTGACAATGGCAAAAAAAAGTTTTCAACATCTCTGGGCTGAAATGAACCGATTTACATTATGAATATGCATTACCGTCTGACAAATCAACCTTTCAGATTGTTCGCGGACATAACGAACGCGGTGTTCTCCAGGCCAAATGCAAAAAGCATGAAGTTCGCTACTAGCACGAAGTTTAAAATTTAAGTTCTGCGTTAGCATGTGTACCTTTTAACCGCACATGTACCGTGTTCTAGGTGTCGTCTTATTAGGGTCATCCAAGCCTAGTTCAGCATGATGACATCAGAACACACACCTCATGCGTTACAACAGCAAGGATTCGTAATTAAATAGTGCGAGTGCTAGACTGGCCTGCCTGCAATCCAAAACCGTGTCCCATTTACAACATGTGCCACATTACAAAATGCAAAACATGTCACCATAGACCCACTGCTGTTGTGCCACTAGAGACCTGCATAACAAAAGAATGGCTGAAAATTCGGCTTTCTAAACTAGATCAGTTGATGTTTTTCAGTCCCCAAACAATTATTTGGTGGTGTTAAAAGGAAAGTAGATGCAGAAAACTGGTTAAAAAAAGTGCTTAGAGTTTTTGTGGAACGTTTTGCAGGCAACAGATTTGGAATGAATATATATTTACAGAAGTAAAACACTGAGTATGTTTTATTACTGTTTTACATACTGTCCCATACTAACCCTAATACTTCCTTTTTTGAACCTGAGGTTTATAAGATCAGACTTGGACTCGAAGAACTAGTTCCTCATATTCCTCTTGAGTAAGTCTGATGTGTGCATCTGATCGCATACAGATCAAGTTTAGTCTGAAACTTGCTTTCTGGTGAAGAACAACCACCAATAGAGAAACTTCTAACCTTCTACCAAACACTTCTCTAGGCGTAAGCTTTATGTAGTCCTTATTTTTCAGCCTGTATACAAGCTTGTGGCCTCATCCTTTAAAAGTTACTTAAGTATTCGTGCCACAAACGCAAACATTCCCCCACGTTTTCCCCCACAGCCTCCGTCTACACTTGCATCGTAGCTTGTAATATAAAAGATGAATGGCATTGAAGGGATATTAAACACAAATACCAGCCGCATCTAGAGTAAACAAGGTAAGATTAACCTCATAATGTTTAGGAGAGTCAGTTGGGTCCTCCTCCCCACCCCCAGCCCCCACATCCCCTGAGTGAAGAGAGCAGGTGTGAGTTTTGCTCTCAGAAACTGCGGCCCTCAGCACGTAAACGTGGTTCCCTAAACGAGCGCCCGCCAATCGGAAATGTCCCCCTCCTCCTCCTCCTCCTCCTCTCCTCCTCCTCCAAGGAGCCCGCAGTGTACACAAGCACAGCCTCCACCAGGCAGAGCGGCGTGATCTTTATTAACTACTCTTAGCGCTCACCATCTATCTCTGCCCGTTCATCTCAGCTCCCTCCTGAGTAGCGGGGGTCCAGGCAGATAAAAGTGCAGGGAAACAGCACTGCAGTGCTCTTCGCATTTTTCATCTTCTTAACCTGCCACGTCCACTTCTCAAGAACCAGTAAAGCTGTGGAGGTTTTTTTCTCACAGCGCTTGCTGGCACAGAACACTGTAAAAACCTCCTTTTTCCTTTTTTTTGCGTTTCCATGGAGTGTCTTTTAGATGCTTTTTAGATGGAAGCAAGTGTTTTATTGTTGTTGTTTTCCCTGAAATTGGACACTTAATAAGTTAATAATAAACAGGTAGATTTTACTGTGGTGTTTTTGCTTTCCTCAGTAGGAGGCAGTAAAACATACAGTAGATATTGGTGCTAATATATATCGAACTTAATCACCTTAAAAATAGAAAACAAAGCAGTTGGTAAACTTAATTAAAATAAGTTTAGTAGTCATGGTAAGTGCATGAACCAGATTCCTCAGTTTATGAGAAAATAAAAATAACATTTCCCAGATTCCAATCTCATTTTTGGAACTGAGAATGAAATAACGAAGGCTTTAGTTTTAATGAGATCTCATCAGTAGGGAACTAAGGTGCGAGGGTAAATATCCAGCAGTTGCTCTGTAGATTAAAATGCAGCCCTGTTTCTATTTCCTGCGTAAAACGGTGAGATTCAGTTAACCTCGTTAGAAAGTTCACAGCGAAGGCTGTGAAAGCCATCAAAAGTAATGAAACGTGGGACACCATGTTGAACGGAATTTTAGTTTTTTAGAGATTTTTTTTTTTATGTATTGAAAAGAACTCACATTTACATTCCCATAACCAAAGATGTTCCTAGAGAATATCCATAGCAATTTTTGATCAGTTACTTTGTTTTTTTTTAGATCAACGTTAGGTTCATAGTTGTATGCCTGAACATGTTTAATTTAGCTTGTGCGCAAATGAAAGCCTTCTCAGTCAGTAATGTGGGAGCAGATGAATATCATACCATTTATCTTTTTGTCATATAGCACAAAGTTTATGGTCCAACAGAGAATGGGGTTGTAGTGAAAGTTGTAATCTGCAGGTGTGGCATGACACACTTAACAACATCTCGCAAAAACCAGTTAGGGGACAGTAACTGCATTACCAGCATGAAGGTGAATTTGGCGTTTTCATTGTACATCTGGCACTATTAAAACAATACCCTCCATGAGTCAAATTTGTGTTTTTACTGAACGTATCAAGAGGTTTGCATGGAAAGAATATGAGAAATGCTGAAGTGGCGTGTATGATTTTGAAACACAGGCCTTATTGCTCTTGGTGAACGGCACTTCAGATGTGTAGAGAACTGTTGACCATAGGCAGTCATTTAGTGACAGGAGTACAGTTTGTTTAGTGACAGGAGTACAGTCCGTTTAGTGACAGGAGACAGGAGATGGGTTTCACCTCTCCATTGCGACTCGTTTTGAGAAGTTTCCACTTTCCGTTCAGTGATGGCCAGTAGGCATCATTTAAGGTGCAGAACGTTGCCGACCTTCTCCCACCTCGCGTCCACACACGGCCCCCAGAACAACTGTCGGGTTGTCACGGCAGTGCCTTTCAGCTCGTGTCACCTTACACCACAGCAAAGCTTGACCCAGAGAACGTGGAGAAACATTTCTGAGCTGAAACAACGTGTCTGGTCTGAACTTTTTAAAACTATTATTTATTTATTTACTTGGGTTGCAAGCCTACAGACTCTGGTGAACCACGCAAGCAGTGGGTCTCCTTCGACTACATTCCAGGCTCACCATCACCTAGGCAGGTTTATTTTCATCTCATCATCTGCGCGGAGCTTTGTGGCTGATCTGCCACTGTCTCATCTGTGTCTACATTTAATTGTAGCTTTTTAAAAAAATAACAATGTCTTGGTGCTAAAGTAAAGGTCTGAGTTTTTTAGTAAAAGCATTGCAATATTGCTTTTCTGTTCTATAGTTTTCTCAATCCAGTTGATTGCTACCTTGCGCTGTAAGCACAAGTTTTAATGGTATTTTTTCAGATAAAGCCAGAGATGATTACTCTCTAACACCTGGTGATTACCTTTTGGTCGGTAGAGCGACCATACGTTTCTTACTTAAGTTGGTGATTCTGTTGTGCTACAATATGGTGCCATGGTTGCTATGGTGCTAACAAAATTTCTGTCAGGATCCAGATGCTGTTTTTCTTTCATACAGTGGGATGTAGAATCATGGTAGCTTTGATATACATGACCTGACAAAAATTCTTATATGCTGATTAACAAAATACCACAATACTATTAGTATCTATATTGCAAAATGCCCAAAGCTTTAATTACCCATCGTGAAATGTTGAAGTGTGTAAAATAATTTGTAATGTGTATCACAGTTTGTTAGGACTGAGAAATAAAATATAGGCACATTTAATTTAATTTAAGTTTTATCTTATGTACAATAAAATATTACAGTTTTTCATTATCATGGCAAATTTGTGTTAGAATGTGGGGCCACTAATGGCCTGAGATATGTACAAATAGTTAGGGTTAGCATTTAAGAACTTAGAGCGCCTCTAATTCAAGGACTTCATATTTACCATTTATTGTACAGATACACACTATTGCAGATGTGATGGACTCAGTTCTGCAGTCGCCCAGTTTCTCAGTTCCTGAGATGCTGAGGCTAGAGGCGCTCACATCCATCTTCCACTGTCACCTGGGTAAAACATTTGCGAAGCTGACAGGAATTGTTTACTGAAGAGCTGTTGCTATCCCACATCTCCACTGTGTTGCAGGCATGAGCGTGCGAGGGTCACGAGCGTGGCGCCCGGCCGCCGCCCGCCTCTCCTTGCTCTTCATCATCGCTATCGCCGCCGCGAGGGCGGCTCTGTGAAGACGTCGTTTAGGACCGCACTCTTCCTCGCTCGATCACTCCCACTCTTCCTTACTTTAAAACCCAGACGTCCTGACGCAAGGTTGTCATTCCCGACCGTCCACGTGTCACCCGAGCAGACTTCCGGCCAGACCATTCCAAGAAACTGACAGGAAATCGACAGGCCCTCGGAATGACTGGATTTCGTGTGCATGTTACTTACAGTGTATCATTGTCTCACAGCAAGTCGTGAAAGATTGAATATGTTCAACATCTCTTCTTGCTGTATGGGGATGTCATGACTAGTGTGCACTACTTTCCCGCAGGTCTGCGTGACCCTTGAGGAGAACAAAATGCCTTACTTCCATGTACATGCCAAAGTAGTTGATGCTCTTCTCATGTCCTCCTCCTCCTGTTGCTAAGCTACCGTTTGTCCAAATGTCTGCTTTTTATTCCTTTTGATATGAAATCTTGATGTTATTCAATGGTTTTGTAGAGTATTATTACATATCATTGATGTACAACAGCTATGGATTTCTCATTTAAGATGATTTGTCATTGTGCCTTCTGTAGCTCCATATTTGTTTATCTTATATCATCAAACCTCTACTGTCCATGATGGCTAGAGCTTTTTTGTGTCATTGGAGCAGAATTGTTATAGTGCTGTGAATTATGATACCCATTTGACCTGGGTTAGCAGCTTCAGAGGTTATAGTTATGCATCATGAACTATGTAATTGGGTTGTCACCATGTGCAAATAGAGCACCTAGCATTTAGGTACCTGCTGGCTTACAACTGAGCATTAACTTATAACGTGTCACGTCTATTGATGACACTGGAATATCATTATGAGTTGATAATAAGATATTGTTCAAAGCTACAGTATATTTTGGGAGCTGATTTTCAGGAGGCTGCATTTCAGAAAGCAAAACTTTCCTACAGTTAGCAAACAGTATCTGACATTTTTCTGTCTTCCTGGGGAAACTGTTCAGAGTGTGTCCTTCTAAGCTAAACTAGTTTTCTTGCGAGGACTCGGGCATGTTGCAGAAGTCTCTAGAGAAAGTTGGCCTTATCTAAGCCAACGTCACTAAGTATTTCACCTCCGAAGAGTTTCACGCCTGTGCTTGGAGAGACCTGGCTTACTCTGGCCTGTCAGATCGGTGCAGAATGCTTACTTGACTGTCTATGGATGCGTTAGTCGAAAAATGGTGCCTACTGGGTCCTAGCACAATGTTTAGCCTAACAGGCATAGTTACTTTGCTTTCCCCAAATGTGGTTGATTTGCCAAGACATTTGACAGGAGACTTACAGGAACCAAAACTAACAGGAATCTTGACTGTAAATACATACCAAAATCTTTATAAACTATCCTTTATACAGCTTAATTTAACTAGGTAATCATATTTTTAAATAAAAGATTTTTTTTTAAATAGCAGAGATACAAATTCAGGATTCTGGCTGTTCACCTTAACATTATTGATTTCAGCAATATAGTAAAGTTTTATTATTTTTTACAGATAGCAGTAATGTCCTAAACCCTATCAGCAAACAGTGTTTGACGGAAATGAGTACATGTATGGAATTTATGTATTTATGGTGAAATAGAGTTCCATTACATGTTGGCTACCGCTCTCTTGTAGCTCCAGTTCAAAACTGAAGAACTTTGGACACCGAACGTCTTGGCTGATGGACTACATTTCGGCAATGGAGAAAATAGCTAAATTGGATTCTTTGCAAAGTATTCTTTTAAACATAGGACATAAGTAGGTTCCATTTCTGCTGTTTAAATTATGGCCCTGGTGCTACGTTCAGCATAAAGGAAGATAAAGATTACACACATCCAGCTGGCAGAACCCGAAGCGCAGATGACCCAGCAGCACATAAACTGAAGGTCACTTATGTTATCTTGTGATAAGTGCAATGTTTAATCCATGCTGTGATTCAGAAACCATTCAAACATGTTAATACATTACAGCACATCGCCACGACTACCTGGGCGGGCGAGGAGAAGACGAATGCGAGACGGACGGCCCCGTTCGGCTGCACCAGAACATTCCAGATAGATGAAAGAGATATTTGAACCCATTGCCACCTCGCGACCCCTCGACTTGTACCCGTTGCTGCACTTAGCGCTTCTCTCACAACGACCGCGGGCACTGAGTGCCAGAAAGCCACGACACTTTTTGTTAGACAGTGAATATTTTAGTGTCCGTGAGGCTCCAGGTCACACAAAGCAGCACATTCCACAGCTGCTTTCAGCATTTACTAGCAATGTTCAAGTCAAAAGGAAATTGGCACAAAAGGAAAGGCAGGTGTGAAAACCCCCACTCACCTTTCCTGCGTTGGAAAGAGACGTGCTGATCCTACATGCTTGCCGTACAATAGAGATGTCGTGTTCAGTTAAGACCGTCCAGACCTTTGGCATTGCTGTGTAGTTTCGATTCAGCTTCTGATTACTGCAACCAACATCACAGACAGCCAGAGTCAGTTATGTGTTGCATGCTTGAATCTGACTTTCAGGAGCAATTTTTAATTAATTTTTTATTTTATTTTATTTTTTAGCCAATTAGCCTAACAAGGCCTTTCCCTGTTGAATTGGGTGTGTAAGAATAGGGAACAGGAAAGTTTGGGATGGAGGCACAAATAGAATTGGGAAGCACGGCTGTAACAGTCCCTATCACCACTGTATTTATTGTACACAGTAACTGGCTTATATGATATGGTCCGGGGAAAAAAGGACCTCGTTCCTTTGTTGTTGTAAAAGTACTATTGTGTTGTTTTGATCGTTGCTTTGGTTTTTGAAATTCGATGACTGCATCAGTCTTTTATGTTTTATAGTCCCTTCTTTAATTTCATAAGGTCTAGAGTTTGTAAAGAAAAGGTTCACTTGAAAAGAAACAGAAAAACGGTCAACAAGAACATTTTTCATGGAAACAATCGAGAACAGAATGTGCTGAGTTTGCGGTACATTTTTGTTTGTTTTGCTTTCATGACGTTGGCATGTGTTTTTGTCTGTTAGTCAGATGGGTGCCCCTTTCCTCATGTCTAAGTTGACCTACTCTGTTAATACTGCTGTATTCATAGAATGTTTTTAATCTCCGTGAGATGAGACGTTTGACCAGAATGTTATTTTCATATTGAAAAGCAATTCTCTCATCCTGTACAGTAAAGCAGTGCATGTTTCTAATTGCTTAATGAGTGTATGTAATTTTTTAAGGATAAATTTAATAAAACTACTTACTGGAGATTTCCCACCATAATGCAGCCTTGTCAAAGATCCGTCTGTTAAATTATATATTAAAAGATGACATTGTTGAATGTGGTTCTGTCAGTACCAGAGTTAAAGGTATTTACATTTGGCTTCTTTAGATGGTCATTTTAGGCTGCTTTGGAGATGTTTCAGAGACTTCTGAAACTGAGATGTTCATCGCTTTATTGAATCATATGCTTTACACAGCTGAATACGGTCTAATGGAATGAAGTAGTACTTAAAAAAATAGAATGTATATGTCTAACAGTTTATGGAGTTTAGAATGTTCTTTTACACAGCTGATGTAGCTTGTTTCTTAATTAAACTTGCATTCAGATCATAAGTGTGTTATAGAGAAAAGAAGATAACTATGCTGGAATCTCAGTCGAAGAATAAATGGTTTAAAATGTGTCGGAGTAAGGCTGAGATTCAGATAGTTAGATGTGGATATAAAACTGATCCCAAGTGAAGAACGGATTCCTGAGATTCCTGAAATAATGCATATTGACTCAGCTCCCAAATAAGTGAATAACATAATTATATACAGAAAACGTCACTTGTGCGTGAATTTTGAAATAGTTTTAATAACCTTCCAAACATATCTTTGCTAGCACATTTGACAATCCCTGAGCACTTTGCCTAAACCTGAAGCTGGCTATGATCAAAACAAACCCAAAGGCAGTTTTCACAAATGTAGCAAGTCCTACAGCAAGTCCAACCCAGGAGCTTTTGAATTTCCCATGTGTAGCTCTCTGATAGAGCATTTTATCAGGGCTCATTGTCTGGAGCTCCAAGAGGCTGCTCCACCTATCTCCAGTTGAGCTTGGTTTTGGTTTGCTCCTTTTCTTTTTCTGTTCTTGTAGCAGGCTTGAGATTGGTCATGGCAGTGATTCAGGACGCACCTCATGAAGCAGGATGTGTGATGAATGTGCTCCGTGTACAACGAAAACCATCTGCAGAAACGCTCATGAATTGCCGCGAGCAGTCCTGTCCAACGGGAGTGTCGTGGGAAACACAAACAAACAAACAAATGGATGAGTCCAGTCTTCATCTGTAACGAGCAACTGTGTCAGCCAAAAGTATGGATGGCCATTTGCGCCAGTCTGCTTAGGAACCTACTACTCATGGCTTCAGTGAGAGTTCACACTATATATAAAAATAAACATTACACTAAGTTGGAATATTGAACATGAATACTTTAAGTACTATTTTTCTCATAATACTAATTTTGAAAAAAA
>JAOXYF010000023.1:7396790-7408954 GCA_028565775.1 Sternarchorhynchus goeldii
CATAATACTAAACATGAGGACTAAACATAATACCTTATTATTAACCGATATATAACATAATACTAAACATGAGGACTGCTAGCTCAACTTTTCAACAATACAGCGAAGCTTGAGAGCCCTGCTGGTGCTGCGTCACTTGTACTGGAGCTCATGTGTCGTGTTGTTCTGGAGATGCTGAAACACAGTGTCTCCAACCTGCCTGTAAGCTTCTTCACGCTTGTAAATTGAAATTTCATCGTATGCATCTGCCTCGTCAAGAAAGATTACAAGGAATAGGTAGGAGACATTAGGGGCATTATTTCTCAAAATAATCCATGTACCTCTTCATTACTTCACTGATCATCTTATTGTTGGTTTCGTTTCTGTTCCTCTGTGCTTCACCTCGAGTTACCATCCACTGGGTTAATTTTTGTGTTTGTTTTTTAATTGTAATCAAGTGTTTATTATGGGATTAGTTCTTACTAATCAAGCGCAATTTGATCTAGGGCTGATTAATCATCTCAATTATGAGAGGTTTATGCATATTAATGTTCTTATATTTGGCTCTATAAATCAGCGGTGATGTCAAGCTTGTACAATTCGGTTAAAAATGCACAAATGAGTTTGGGTGTTAGATGTGTGTGTGTGGGTGCATATAACGGTGTGGGTGTCAGGTGTGTGTGTGTTTGGGTTTATGTTAGGGGTTTGATTGTTTGGTGTGTGTGCGTGTGGGGGGAGGGGTGCGTGTGTCAGATGTGTGTGTTTAGGTGCATTAATTTTTGCATTGCCTCTAAACGCTTCAAAGTCATTTCCAACACACTGACTGTCCCCTGGAAGCAATTCCATCACCCTCCTCAGAAAGTAATACGCCATGGTTGTCCGAGTTCAGAAGACCTCATCTTGAATTGTCTCCGTGGAGCTTTTCTGCTTACCCCAACACTGCAGGACATGCTTTCATGGCTGAAGGCACGGCAGTAGTTTGACACAGCTGAAAATCAATACGGTGTTGAAAATTTGCTCTGACTTAAGTGATAGTGCGGGCCAAACTTTATGATTTATTACTTGTGAAGAGAGGCATCGGCAGACAAATGTCAGCTGTCACGTCCTGAAGTCACAGGCGAGCTCCCAGGGTGCGACCAAGATAAGGAACAGGACGAGAGATGAGAGACAAGTCCGACTTCTTTGCCATGCTGTTTGGTCTTCAGGTCTTTGGACAGAGACAGGTTTCTGCTATAAGAGAACGGGTTTCCCCTATAAAGTAGGAACGTTTTTTGGGAATACACACAATACCTATGGGATATTAAGGCCTTTTTATGCCTCATGTTTAGCAGACTCTCCTTAACAGCCCTCATTATAAATCAGTAACAATGGACCATCTACAGCATCATCTGGTCCTGAGATACATCTAAATGTACTTGTCACTACAGGGTACTAGATAGATGAAGACTGTTCATTTAGTTTAAAATATTGAAATGTAAATCATTTGAAAAAAATATTTGATAGCTGCAGTTTTACACATTGTTTAATCACTTAGTGATATTACATTTTAGACTTGGATATGAAAAACATTCATTACATTTTGATGGGTACAGCGAGAATAATTCTGCTGACATCAGTGTGGTTTTGTACAATATACCAAGTGTCCTCTCTGCCAGGAAGGTAAGTCGTTGGTTTTTAGTTTTTCTTTATACACCAGCAGGTGAAACGCATCTAAACTGGCCGTTCTCATTTTTAGCAAAATAGCGCCACCCAAAGTGCATTTTATGAACTATATCTCTGGTGACCAATAGATGGCACCACAGGGAAGAGTCATTTAGTAATCATGTTGGGTTAAGTTTGTTCCTTTGACAAATGGCCTGTTTGATGTGATACTATGATATTGCTTCCAAGGTTCACTCACCTTATTAGAAAGTACACATAACCGTCTCCTGTGTGACCTGACAATGCTCGGATGGGGCTGAGATCACCAAACACCAATCTGTGTGTGTATGTGTGTGTGTGTGTGTGTGTGTGTGTGAAGGGAGGCGGGGGTTAGTTGGTGTGCGTGCATATGTGTATCAAAAGAGTTTTTTTTCCCTTTAAAACTCACTAAAATAGTGAAGTAGGCAGATTCGCTGTGTCACCAAAAACAACCTCAAAATGTCTAAACTGGGAGATGAAAACACCACAAGCCCAGTTTGAATGCGTTTATTTAGGGAGTGCTTAGAGAGTTATGGAAATTTTTGGCACGATTTGCTCACAGTGATGGGTCTTTGGAGAACTAAATTATACTGAGCCAGTCTCCAAGTCCTAAACCAAGTGATGGGCCCAAGAAGAAGATTTAGAAAGATAACCAGCGAGCAAGTAATGAAGACAGGGAGCAGATATTAAGACTTTCTGTATTATCTTTCCCTTTTCCTCTCAAACACACAAACATGTTTTCTTATTCACCTACAGACAGAGATAATCGGTGGTTATGCTTGAGCGGTGGCCGTTTGAAGACACCGATCTGTTTGAGTTGCTGCGTCTCCAGGTTGAAGGCTTTATGTGCGGTTAACAGTGCAGGAGCCTTTGGACCACAGTCGCTACAACTGTTTCCTTGTTCAGACTGCAGAGGTTACAAAGCATTAGACCGTGACTAAACCTCTCCATGCTGGAGTTCCCGTATTAACTAAAGTGTTACACAAAAGAAATTCTGGCCCCCAAAAAATTAAAAAACGAGATATATCCCATGTGAGTATTTTGTTTGTCGCAACATGTTCCCATTTCCTTTTCCCGTTCATGAAGCCTTTCGTCTGCTCTCTATGATCATTTAACTGTATGACTGGAAAGATCTTTCTTCAGCGTTTGTTCTCTGTGATGCTGTGTATATTTGGCTTAATGCATCATTGCTGATGTTTCCAGTCTTTCAACCCCTGTAATGTTATCTCATGGATGTAAGTGACATTTCCATCATGTAGGTTAATATGTTGTCTATTGTCACCACTGTTTGGGTTTACACTAGCAAATGCTCTGGTTCTGGGGCATTAGACCAATATTAACCTTCAGTTTATTCTTTCTAAAGGTTTCGATGTCGTCTGCGTGTACGAAACACCTCAGATCAGAAAGAGCGCTGCTGTAGGATCACCCTTTACCTTATGCCTCCATCCAGATATGATTTTAAGGGTAAGTAGGTGCTGGTCCTGGATAAGCTCTCCTAGTAGCTTGATGCATATGGGCCCTGCAGCTGTTTCTTATCAGTAGAACCTCTCAATGAGCCCTGACAGACTACGTGAAGCTGCCCTCTCTTTTTTTGTGAGCTGTCTGGATTTTTTTTTGCCGGGCTGCTTCCGTGCACGTCTAGAGCTCGAACTTGTAATTCAAAGCCGCAGCACTTGAACCGGACCTTTCCACCGCGATAAATATAAGACACAGGCGTGTTTCAGGCCGTTCACGTTTTGCTTGTGTTTGCAATCGAAGAGAGCTAATCATCTCTGTTCAAAAATTCTATACCGTACACTGTGTCGTAATGTAGCTGGATGTCTTTCCCAATGAATATATTGGCAGCATGTCGAGGAGAGCAGAAATGTGCCCTCTCCCACTGAGTTTATGCTTTTTGTGCAACTTGGATCTCTTTAAGCTCCCAAATGCGATTCCCAAAAGAGCATTGCTTAACAGTATCCTGCTACGAGACTCAGGAGAGATGAGGTCTTGCCTGTGGTCTCTCTCAATACACATGTTTTCAAGCCAAAAGCTGTTGTAGTACCATCAAGTGTCTCAACACGCTTGCAGAAGAAAACTAACATTCCCTTGGCTCCATAATTTTGTGGACAGTCCACTGAAAGGTTCTCTCTTACCTAAAGGGCAGAGAATGATCATTCTTCTCCTATGTCTATCCCGTATCTAAGAACATAGCTGTCAGCAGTCCCTGTGGGTGGCGAGCGGGACGGTGCTGGCTCACTCTGACCGGTGGGGGGCACGTCTGTTTTTCAGGCAGGAGTCCTGACGCATGCGCCAACCTGTACCTCAGTGACCCTCACTTAATTAGCATCTCCACTCTCCACTCCGAAGGAAGACAGACTGTGATAGAAGATTCTGCGACCATGCCTCACTGTCTCCAGCAGGGCAGTGAGCTCGCAGCATCATGTTTGCCATCTGACCCCTGTGCTCTACAATACCTGATTTTGTGCAGGGAAGAGGAAGAAAAAGATAAACATTCCCATTATGTGGACTCAGGAAGAGGTACGTGCTCATGCACTATAAAGCCAGGCCTGATAAGTGGCTGTGATTATAGTACTTCCACATTCCCTACTGGAGCTCCCCAAGGATGATTCTAATTCTTCTCCCCATCTTCTGTTCATATCTGAGTATGGGGTTATACTCTCCTGGCAGGCTGACAGTTCATATCTGAGTATGGGGTTATACTCTCCTGGCAGGCTGACAGTTCTTTGCCGTGGAGTCATGGAATGTACTACAGTTCCAATTGTTGTTTTAATTGTTTTGATATTACCAAATGTATACAAGTGACAAATATATACATCCATGTAAACAAATGTATCCATCTATGACGGTCAATACTAGTATTTTTTACAGGATGGTAAGGTCTATGATATCCTTTTAGGAGTAATTCTTTCATTTATGTTATATTTACATTTTCATTACCGAACCATTTTCTTTCTTCTCCTGAATGACTGATGAGTCACAATGAGTCATTTTAAGTTTTAACCTATAGGTGTAGTGTTCAGAATGCCATTACAGCACTTTCTGCTAAAACAGGAACAGTTCGGAAAAACATCAGTCGTGACCATCTCAGGCAGCAAGAGGACACTTCAAACATAAATATTTTTGTTGATCTTCCCCTCTAATGCTGTTTCCATAGACACTGTATGTATTCCCCTCCCCCTTCAGGCTGCTTCATTTTGCTATTTTCTACATTTCTTAGCTGGAGGAATCCATTTTTCCCCTGGATAAAGCCAACTTAGGTTAGCTGTGCTTTTCATATTGATTTGCTAGTCCTATCTCTTTTTTTTAAAACTGACTTACAGTGCTCATTTTTCAAACAGGCTCCCATACCAGCTAAAAAACAAGCTGTTATGTACAGCTTGGTCCTCTGCGAATTTGTCATGCTATTTTGTATTTTGTATACCGATTCTCCTCTCTTATCTGATCTTTTTCATTCTTATCTCAGCACATACATGGTCCAGTTCAAATGTCTGGCTTTTCAAGGCAACACCACAAAAATTGAATGTAATTACTTTTTAATTAATGTAACAATTAGTAACAATAACAACAGTACTCTCAGCTATTTAAATCTCAAACCAAAAAAAGAAACATTTTAATTTCTTTCATATTAGTGCAAAAGATAATGCCCAACCAGTACTGTGCATGAATCAGTTTTGAGTCATATACAGTGCAAGGATAAATGTGTAGGAACATTATCAAAGCTCATGGCAATGCAAAAAAAGAGAAAACAGATACTGATTAACAGGACATTAACAAGCATGCTGAATGGTGATACAAGCATGCTGAATGGTGATACAAGCACAGAAACAATTGACCGGTTTGTCTACCTTGACCATCAAATCACCATCAAAACTCAATAACTTCACACAGAAGAGATACTTCTTCTATTGAACTTCTCCTGCTACTCTGACTGGGACTACAACCCTTTTCTCTCATTTATTTCTGTTTCTCATTCATCATCTGACATCTATATTCTCTTAATTGACACTTTAGCACTGGGTTTTAAAAGAATTGGCCTTGCTTCTTCAGGCACATAATTTAGTTTATAAAGTCAAATAATAAACATTTAGTTTGAGTCCTCTGAGTTTGGGGTTAATGCACAGACTCAGACAGGAACTGTTGTTCAGATTATATGTGACATCATTATCACAGCTTTGGCTGACAGGCCGTCAACCCCAACCTCGTTTTACCACGCCCATTTCCACGCCCCCAACCCTCCTACCCCTAACCATTGCTCAGCTATATGAGTGTTTACGGTAGCACACACCTCCACTTCTGAAGGGATCGCTGTGTGAAGAAGCCCATCTTGTCAAATAAATACGTTCCATCCACCGAAAAGAAAAATAGCTCCCAGTTCTTGGGTTTAAATAAGTTGGGGAAATGGGATTTGAAATTGATCGCTTTGAAAGTCCCGTAGACCCAGACTTTGTGTGCAGGTTGTGTGGTAAAGTTTTAGAAGATCCTCTTACAACTCCGTGCGGGCATGTATTTTGCTCTGCCTGTGTGATTCCATGGGTCGATACGCAGAACAGCTGTCCTGTCAAATGTCAGCGGATGTCTACCAAAGAGCTGAACCACGTACTCCCGATGAAAAATCTCATTTTGAAATTGGATATCAGGTGCGACAACTATCTCAAGGGCTGCAAAGGAGTGGTAAAACTTCAGCATCTGTCAGACCACGCTGAAATATGTGATTTTTCATCAGTAAAATGTAGAAATACAGGATGCAACGCAGTACTTGCTTTGAAAGATGTGGATTCACACATGCATGAAAAATGCGACTACAGACCAATTGAGGTCTGTAAAAATGGATGTGGATTAATGCTCACCCTCAGAGAGAAGTTGGAAAGTCATAGTTGCAAAGACGCTCTCAGGACACAGAACTGCGTCCTTCAAGGAAAGTTGAACAGTTTGGAAAGAGAATTAAGGCGGCAAACTATCAGGTCAAACAATCGCGAGAGGTCACTCCTAGCGCAGCTCTCTGCAGTCCACTGTGAGCTTCAGATGACAGCGCTGAGATATCAGAAGAAGCTCACTGCATACAAGGCAAGGATTGACGCGCTTTCTAGCAGCTGGGCCCCAGTGAGCAAGGTAAAAAAAAAAAGTTTCAGAAATGCGGAGTTTCAACCCTGTGGACTTTTAGCCGAAATAAAAACCAAAGCTAACCTTTTAATTCACAGTGCATGTGGTATGCGTTGGAAAAGTTAGGTTTGCAAATGAATATAATAGTTTTTATAACAAGCCAAAAGTGGGCTTGTTCTAAATCTTTAGCGTATATTGCTGTGTGGACAACCAGGCGCACGCTACAGTGACACCGAGGGCAAATACTTGTAAATACGACACAAACCGTGAAAGCCCGTCAAACCTGCCGTTTGACTCTCTCTGAGACACCACGGCAAAGCGCCAGCAGATACCTCTAATGTAAATAAGAAATGTCATCTCAGTTACCAGTATAATTTAACAGGTTTCACAGCAACAGCAAAGTGGGACAAAAATATGTCCCTTGCTGACGCATCTTCACCGAAATGCTACGTTCGTAAGAAAGAAGGATGGGGGCAAAAACGTAACAGAATGTGGAAACGTGGGCGAAAACATCTTCATTCAATTTATTCAAAGTTAGGAGAAGTTTGCAGTTTTACGTCTGACGTTCTTACGAAACATGGGGCTCTAAGGTAACGACTCGGATCGACTAGAACGCCTACTGCGCTAATCAAGAATTTCTCGCACCTGTTTCCACTCGTGCGCCATTACTGTGAAAGTTGTGTAACGTCCTCTTTACGAGATGCTTACGTTTTCATAGTCTGTCATAGATCTAATATGGGCCAGGGGCGAAAAACCTTGTCTGTCTGCCACTCTGTTCATCGTCACGGAGATCAGGCATAGCAAGTCGAACGGAGTCTGCGTTGTCTTAAGTGTCATTTACGCTCCGAATCAGGGCAGAGATCTATGATATTCAGGGACGTACCAAACGGGGAGGGGCGGTTGTTTCAACACTCACTTTTGCTGAAACGCGATTTCATCCCCCCACGATACTAGGCTATGATCATTTCAGAGGGGATTTTACTTCCCCATCCCAGAACACTCCTACTTTTGAAAAGCTTGATACACCCTTGATGATATACCATGTAATGTGCTTTTGTGCATAATTTGCAGCCAGGTGCCTACTAAACCGTGCCAGTCAAGGAAAGTGAATGAATGTATCACAGATGAAAGAAAATCACTGTTTCAGCTCCACTCTGCAGTTAGTGAACACCTGGTGACTTCCTACAATCTACTGGTAGAACATGTGGTTGTTCTTACCTTTCTTGTCACTTGCTCTCATACCTCAATGTATCACACCGAGGCGCAGAATAAATCAACAATTAAAAGTGAATTAAAATGTCACAGGACAATGTCACATTGTCATGCTTCCCACACTTTAGGTGATTTTTGCTGATCCACTAATATTTGAGCATAGATTTGATGGCTCTTCACAGACTACTACTAGCAGAAGGTAGTAGTTAAATCCTTATTTACTCTTGTAATTATATAACCATGTCTCAGAGTCATGTAGGGCAAATTTCTATAACCATCATAAATCCTGTGATATACGGTGAATGCCTCCTGAAACTACCACTGAAGTTGTGTCCTGTGATACTTTAAATGATATACACAATAGTTGAGGGAGAAAGCAGGTTAATATCTCTATATTGGGGAGATATATTAATATCTCTCTCTCTCTCCTCTCTTTTTCACATTGTCTCTCTCTCCCTCTTCTTCCACTTTCCCAGGGCGAAGAAACAAGAAGGCTCACAGTGACCCTCCACAGATCATCGGGACCTTTAGGCTTCAATATCACTGGTGGAAGATCACGCGCTGTAAGCCTGTGTTCACTTGTTTTTCGTAAATGCAAAACTCAATCAGGCTGTCCGTGTGAGCTGCACTCAAACGCCATTGTATAATTCTGCCACTGTCTTAACACAGAGTGGAAGCTCTCGTTGGTAACGGTATACTGCAAGATCCGGAATAAAAACGCTTCACATAATACCAGAAGTAAAAAAAAAAACGACTTTGATATTTTAGATGCTAACAGCTCTGGGTAGTGGTGTGCCCACCTCAGCAAACCTCTGGCATGAGGAAACACAAACAGTGAGTGAGACAGGCTTAAACAGGATAATTACAGTCCCTGCAGTGTGAACTGCAAGCCTTGCTCACTGGTAATCGGTGTCAAAAAGCAAGCCCAGAGCGTGTTAATTCCTCCCAAGGACTGTGTACTCGTGAGGAAGGGTTTGATGTGGGATAGAAGAGTCTCTCCCTGGAACGGATTTGACCCCCTGGTGGAAGTTGCGGGCACTGGCCCAACGTTTTCCTCTCATCTCCAGCCCAATGTAGCGGCACCGCGGGCCAGGGGGGTCCAGTGAGCAGTCCTCCAGCGTGCCAGTCCAAAAACAGCCTAAATTCACCGATTCCACTTTTATTTACGGGCCTTATGCTGCCTGTTTTGTTCCGTTTTGAAATGCAAAATGGACGCAGTGTTTCATAAGAAGCTGTTTTTTGTTCGATTTTGATTCGGAATTTGAACATTTATTGGTCATCACTGTGGATGAAACATTCATTATGTGTGTTTTCTCTTTCTTATTTCTGAAGTGGTCCGCAGCCCGTGGAGATGCCAGAGATGGGATTTACGTGTCCAAGATAACAGACAATGGACCAGCAGACAGAGGAGGCCTACTGACGTATGATAGGATCATGAAGGTATGGGACTGAAATTAAGAGTTTACAACATTCCCTTTGATTAAGTTACAGTTTAGCATCTCGAGTGATAAAACAGATCAAATCATGAAAGGCTGGAGGATAGAAGACGGAAGATTAGATTGAAGACTTTTGTATACGTTGCAGAAGAATCCAATCAAATCAGCATAAACAGTTGTCATTTCCAAGACAGCACAAGAAAACACAACAAGAAAATTCAGGAAGTTTTTACTTGACTGGGGGAAAAAGTCTATGGTATGTCTGCAGGGGAAATAAAGATAACAGATGAAAATAAACTGTGAAAAATGGGCAACTGTCCTCGTTTTATTTGAATTGCAGAATTCTAAGAATTTGATTCTTCTTAAAGACAACAGATTTAACAGCAGGTACTTCAAACAGACTGATGTTGTTATTGATGGAACAGGTTGCAGAAGAAAGCCTAACCAAATGTAAAACCTAAGTCAGTCTACTTTATTTCTGTTCTGTTTTTAATAGATGAGGAGAATCTCTTAAACCTCACGGAATGATGGAACTATAATTTAGGATAAACTAAATGACTAGGCGCAAGGCTATCTAAGTTCATAAACTGGTTCATTTGTGTTGATAGACCTCATAATTAGTGAGGAAAGTTGGAAAAACTTGAGTTTTTTAAATTTTTTGTTTTAGGCATGGCTAGATGTCATTGAGATTTGGGGGGGGGGGGGGGTTGTGTGCCCCACCGTGAGGGTCTGAGGTGGACTATTCTATGTTTGTTTGTGGTTGGCATTTTTTTGTTTGTCGATTCTTATTTTCATATATACCATATATGAAATATATCATATATATTTTCATATTTTCATTATGCATTGGCCATAGGTATGTAAATTTGCCAAACTTGGAAAGAATCAATAAAAATGTAAGAAAAAGATCAACACAGAAGATGGAGGGGCTAGTATAGGGAAGGGGGGTTGGTGGGGCAGGTAAAAGGGCAGATTTTACAGCTGGCAGCACCAATTATTCACTTCGCTGACTAAAAAAAAGAGTGTCCTGTCAATAAACCATTTTAAAAATTCACACGTGTGAAAAATTCACACGTGTGAATTCACACACCACTCATCCTCAAATCTAACTGAAGAAATTACACCCTTCAATAATAGTGAACTTTTGTAGGTTCTTCAGATTCTGGGGAGCATCCTGTTTTAGTGTGATATTTCTTGCCATTTTGTCCTGTTCATCTGTACTGTGTGTTCAGAAAGAGATTTACAAGTGCAGTACTCCAAGGTAATAGGAAATATAAAGGGGACCTTCTGTGTCTCTATATGTGCATATTTGTCTGAGAAATTATGTTTAAATCCTTTGTTTGTTTGTTTGTTTTCTGCTGCAGTGGGGTTTTGTATTGTTTGTTAACACATTGGGGCAGTTCTATTTAATCAAACCATACAGCAGGGAGTCGTCTGCCTACTGAGCTTAAAGATATTTTGTAGTTTCAGAAAAACTAAACCTGTAGGAAGTGCCATTCTTGTGTCAGCATAACGTATGCTAGCACAACTTCTCCAGCAGACAGGGTTACTCAGGCATTCCTGTTGTGATATTTTCATTAAGAGCACTCTGCTAACTTGGAGGTTAAGACCACCAGCTGTGTGAGGTCAACATCAACATGTCACAACTGATATTTCCACTCTGTAAACTTCTGAGCTCTGAATGAATGCTTCACGTGCTCTGGCTTTGAATGTGAGGGGAAGGTTTTTATCAAAGAGTGGGATTCGTTGGTGGGTTGTTGTCATTTTGGCTGGTTTCTCACTCGATACAGGGACATGACAAGAGTTGCTTCCTGGACACTGAACCTCTGACTTGAAGCAACCAAGTACCATACCACACTATTTAAGCACATAGTTAATCTTTCTAGCTGTTTCTACTTTAGTCTAACTTTGCTCTATTGCACTCAACCCCTTTTCCAGAAACAACCTCCAGAGCTGATTGGCATCGGCAGATGCTAACCCATGTCATGCTAGCACTCCCAGGAGAACATATTAATATCTGTGTAGTTACATGAACTATAAACACATCTGTAATGAAGATGCTTAGCAAGTATGCACTTCAGATAGATTATGCTACTACAGATGAAGTAAATGTGTGTATAAACTTCAGGTTCTGCTCATTTTAGCTAACTGTAATGAATTAAGTGATTTACCATAGTAACCCAATACAGGAATTGTTCAAAAATGCACCAATACACACCTGGTAGTCAAGTGACGACGCAAACATTGTACATGAAGTTGAACTTCAAGATAAATGGACAGTTCCTGTGCTATTGCTGTGTAAACTGTTACGTGTGTATTTACATATACTGTGCAACAGTAACACATCTGTAACTACAAATCGTAACTCAGCAGTTACATTTTAATGGTGTTTATAATGTGTAACTACGTAGGTTTTAGAAACGGAATATAAAGCGGGGTCAGCCGTTCTGGTTGTGCTAATTAATGGAGCCAGTCTATACTTGATAGGTTAAAGAAGAAGATGTGTGAAATTACATTTACAATACCTACACACTGCCCCATAGTAATGGAACAGGAAATAGACTGATCTAAAATAATTACTGTCACTTTTGTGCAGTCATGTGTAGAAGTGAGTGGTCCCCTACAACAGTCTACATGCTGGCTTCGCTTAGTTGTGCTTAATAAAGTGGTCGGCATTGTCCAGGGTGCTGCAGGAGGTGTACTAAAGTACAGGTCCAGGGTGCTGCAGGAGGTGTACTAAAGTACAGGTCCAGG
>JAOXYF010000023.1:7409054-7425581 GCA_028565775.1 Sternarchorhynchus goeldii
AGGAGGTGTACTAAAGTACAGGTCCAGGGTGCTGCAGGAGGTGTACTAAAGTACAGGTCCAGGGTGCTGCAGGAGGTGTACTAAAACACAGGTTCTGTCTTTGAACCCTTGGTGTCCCATACTGAGTAAAGAGAGTTCGCTCAAAGGTCCATTCTTCAGTTCAAAAAGACCTCCAAAGCGTATTGCGCCAGAATATTCACAGCGACAGCCCCCAAAAGCCTTTGGAGTTGATTCCCTCTGATCTCCAGTTTTCTGTGGTGAAGAGAATCTCAGTGGGGTAAGAAGAACCATGGCAGTATAGCCTAATGTGTTCCTGGCATTGTTTTTTTTTTTTCCAGGGTCAGATTCTTTCTCATTCTTTATTTTTCTTCTCTTTCAATCTCACCTTTTCATGTCATGCATGGTGTTGTTACAGGTCCCTTTGATCTGACCGTCTGTGTTTGTCCAATCTAAGCCGCCGACACTGTTCCTCTTTGTCTTCTCCTGTATTTTTCGGCTTAAGGGACTCAAAACTGCAGCTCGGGGTAATTGCAGTGTTCAACGAGAAAGGCAAAAAAAAAACATCAGGAAGGGTAATGAAAAGATTAGCGGGAGAACGTGGAATGCTGGCAGACTGCCTGACTGACAAGGGACCACAGACAGTGAGTCCTCAGGACAGGGGGTCTGTTCACAGGGCCTGTTTATAGGATTTTATAGCGTAATGCAAACAGCGTAATGCATATTAAATAACACACTTTAAGGTATTTTAAAATGAATTACTTGGCCTATAGCAGTGTGTATCATGTGTCAATGTACAATTTACACCCAGCCCAATTGAGAGTCATGTTTTCAGTGGTTATAACTGAGGTAAAACGTATCACAGTAGTCTCTTACAAGACAAAACATGAGGCTTTAGTGTTGCATTACACCATGTTTAATAGGTAAAACCTATTAAAGAGTTTATTCTGTTCACATCAGCTTCAGAGTGATACAATTTAAGCTTTGCACCTCATCTGAACATCGTCAAAGGACCGGTGAGATCAGTACACTTTTTTTGCTATCTGAACACCTCACTCTGACATTCAGTGCATTCTGCTTATGATCCTCCTAATGAGCAGAAATAGGCCCTTTTTAAATATTCAGACAAGGCCCACTGATGCAATAAGGAACAGCACGTTTCATGGTACTGCCTTAAATGATGACGCCTTTGAGTCTGGAGACGTATGCAGCCCTGGCCACAACTGAGCCAGGCGTATGCACTGGTATTCCTTCTCATCCATGTGTCCGTTTGAGGGACAGAACATCAGACGGGAACCATTTTCAACCGCCCGTTAGATATCAAAATGTAGATATCATAAGTGACGGTGATTGCTCACATACAAATGAGTCATTTTTTTTTTCCTGGTTATTAGAAGATGAAATTTAAATCAATGGATCTGGCCAACTAGTACAAAGGCAGGTTTTATATTGAAAGCCTTTGTAATGGTAGATGCACATTTTCTTGTTTTATAACCAGCTACTATTTTAGATTTGCCCAAAGTATAATGGAGGCAATTACAAAGCCCCGTCATTAAAACATCTGACACCGGTTCTACAGCACTGATGTTTACTGTTGTGTCTGTGGCGACTTGGCTGCAGTCGGATCTTCCCTCTGGCCGCTTTCAACCAAATTGCTACGCGTCGGCCAAATTTCAAGCTAATATCGGTGTTGAAATGAGGTCATTTCAAGCACAGTGGTCCCACTGAAGCTCAGCTGTGCACATCATGCAGCGTAAACCCAAGCACTCCTATCACTTGGCGCAGAGACGGTGAGCGCACAGCACTCCTGTCCGTGTCCTGGTGAGATAAGCTCAGGTACCTTATACGTTCCATACGATAAAACTGTTAAGGGAACTCTCATAAACGAGAGACTAGTAAAGTCTGGCCTCCCGACTTCCACTCACAGAGAGGTATGTCTAATGAAGTACCGTTGGCACCCGCTGGCCAGCTAATCCATCATCCCAATGAAAAAAGAAGGAATTAGTCTCAAGCAGGGGCCTAAGAGACGACTGAACTGTTCATCTCTGTTTAAAGGAACCATATCCTCATACTTAGTCTTCTGCAAGTCACTCTGATTGGCCTGTCTTGTTTGGATCGGATGCTTCTTGCGGGGTTACGGTTGGGTCGAGCGTTTGCGGCTGTGAAGGCAGCTACTCGCCGTGGTGTTACAGAAGCAACGGAGCGAGTGAGTCGGGTTTCTTTGATCCCACTGACTTATCAGTAAGCAAAACCCATTTAACAAGTGCAATATTTTCTGCTTGATATTTTCGGTAATCCATGCATGTAAACTTCAGCGGTTCTTTGTTTTTCATTCATGTATATTCAGAGCACAGTGTGACAAACAGGAGCAGTTTTGCCTTCTGCAAAGCCTGACAATGCAACGTGCACTGAGGCCAACGTGGTGCTTTTGACGTCAACTCCTTTGGTAACAAAAAAAAACAGAGAATTTTGCCAATCTTAGGCATTTTGAATTTAATATAACAAGAATTTGGGTAATGGTGGCATCGGTGGGCACGTACACACTTCACTCGAATGAATGCCGTCAGCGGACTGCATCTTGTAATCAGTGTAGTGCTGAGAGTGTAGTCACACCTGCATTTTCCGCTGATTTTCCTTCCAGAAGTACCGAGGCACGGCTGAGAGCTGAGAGCACCGCTAGCCCGCGCAGGGCTAGCAGCGACCCCCTCTCTGGCCCCCTCCTCTGCCCTCTCCTGCAGAAAAACTGGAACAGACACACTCTTATGCCATTTGCTTTTCGACTGCTGCAGCTACAAGATTTCCTTTATGTTAAAAATTGCCCAGAACAGACTGCTGAGTCTATTTCTGCAAAGAGTATAAGTGCTTTGCTGGAAAAAGGTGCCCTTATGAATTAAATGTATGTCTAATATCCCTGGTGTGAAGTTCCCTGGGTGTTTTTTTTTTTTACTGTGTTAAGCATGTTATAAGCAGACCTGTCTGTTCAGAGCCTCCTGTTGATGATGTTGCAGGCCACAGATGCCCCAGGCATCAGATAATATCTTTGAACTGTGGTGGAGAGCTCACACTTGATGGTCGCCGTGATGGACCTCGGACTGAAAGCAAACTCTGCTGTGTTGGACGTCTCTGCTCAGTTAAATTCATACAGACATAAAGATTTTAGTGATCTTTGAATACCAAAGGCGGCGGGGGGGGGGGGGGGTGTTACTATATGGCTCGACCAATGGAGGTTCAAATTCTCTCACATCAACCCTGAGTCTCGACACTTTAACAGCGCAGACATTGTTTAATTTTAAACTCGGTGTTCTAGAGCACAGAGCGTACAGTAAAAAGCTGTAAAGAAGGGACTATAACTTGGTATTCAACAGTTCGCTATAAGTATCCTATGAATTCTGATTCATTGTTCTTCAAACTTTTTTGGTGCATTTGTGAGCCTATAGGGAAGAATATGTATTTAGTGGGACCGTGTGTCTGTGGAGCCCACGGCTGACTCACCACCAGTGCCACTTACACGCTGAGTTACCCTTCTCCACTCAGGCCAGGCACCGAACAGGGTGGGGGTGGGGGTGTTGTTGTAGGTCTAGTAACCGCATGCATTTTTTATCCCTTTCGGCCCTTGTTCCATTCTCCCTGGTGAAAAGATGAAAGCACACTGGTAGCCCTCATTAGAGGTCCGCTTCAAAAACGATGTGGGAAGAGGGGATTAGGGCTTGGTAGCACGGTTGTGCTCACGGAGTGAGAACACTGCACCATCTGTGATTTCACACCGCAGAGCTGCGATGCAGTGGATGAAGTCCAAGAGGAGTTTCAAAAGATGGGATGCTTTATCAATAAAGGGCAAAACATGAAAGGTTATGCATTTAATATACATTAAACATCTGTGCTTTTGACTTCGCTGTGTCCTTGTTTCTAATTACAACAAAACTTCCTGGGAGTGGCGAGTACAGGTCTTTATTTTCAGCAGAATGCCTGCTTTTGGTTTCATTCCAAGTGTTTGTAAAAGTACTTAGTTTAGAATCCATCGTATTCTGGTGAATCGGGCATGTTTAGGAGTCATACAGTCAAAAACAGTTCTGATTCAAGCACAGGAGCTATAATCACATATGGGGTCTTTCAACGAGTCACAGATCCGATGGATGTGGTGGTATTGATGGGAGTGATTGTCATTAATAATACCCCCATACCGTCTTAGATGGTATATGCCTTTAATCACTTTAATTTGATCAGTGAATGTATTTTTCATGGTCTCAGGAAGAGAGTTGTGGATAATATTGTGTCTATGTTGTAAACTATCAGGCGCACTGGTTTATGCACCAATGCATCGCACTGCAATCTTGACTGCTTTCACTCTCTGTTCTATTAGCTGGGACCATTATAAACTCTGACCGGAACCAAGCAGCAGCCAGAATCGGAGCGGCCACCTCTGCTCTAAACCAGAAGCTTTCTACTCCGGCCCCGGGAGGTTTTGAGTCCAGCACAGGTTTTGGTGACGTCCCTGCTCCAAACCTTTTTGCTCCCTGTGCAGTCGTGTGGAAGAAACGCTTGAGCTCTGATGAAGAGCGCAGATCAGAGCAGTCTCGTTAAAGCCATGTCCACAGGTCGAGAAGATCCTAAATAACAGCACAACACTGTCCTTGCAGCCTTAACAGTTTTCATTATTCACTCTGTACCCATGTTGTCGTAGCCTTTTTTAGCATTTGGCAATTGGTTCTGTTTACGTTTTTACATGTAAAACGGCATGTCAGCAAGATGTTTACGTGGTGTTCCATGCTCAACGCACCACGGTAGTTACTGTGTAAGCAGAGCCTTCATATAAAGCTCTTTCATTATGATTCTCCTTGCTCAATGTGGATATTAGATGGAGTTTCACCAGCAGACTATAAAGAACATACAGTGTGAATGCTTGATTCTAATTAGTTTGTTTTTTTTTTTTTTAATTAAAAGAACCACGTTTAGACACTGACAAAAATCTATATTCATTCTTCAGTATGTTCTAATCAGTACTTGAGTAATTGGAGATGTGTAAAATGGATCAAGATGCTTCAGTTAAGATTTGAACCTCGTCGACCTAGCAAGTGCTGTGCATGCCATGTGTGTTGTGGTGTTTTTGTGTAGACTGGGAAATCTGAAATGTTGAGGTCAGCTTAGTGGTAGACATCTTTTATTTGAATGGGCAAAAAATTATGTAAAGACATCCAGTCATGATATCTAACACTACCTTTTGTTATATATCTTTACTGGATAGTCAACAAAGACGCTGATGTTCCTCTTGTTGTCCATTTCCTTACACGTTTATCTTCTGATAGCTATCTGGGTTAAACTACCAGCTGTAGTATAGTGGGCCAATTTAAGCAGACCTTTTCCAGCTGGGTCAGACTGCAACCGCTATCTGTGGTTTGGAAGCCCTTGGCTGAGGCTCTGTGACTTTAAAGGTTAGGATTTTAGGAGATCTTCCAAAAGTAGCTTTCAATGGAAAATCTTACCACTCTGCTAAATTGAACTCCACAAGGCATTGTTTAGTCCGCCAAACTATCGTTAGAGTTTATAATGATGTCCGTTACAGTTTATAATGACGTGAGCTCATATTCTAGTCATGTATCTTAAAAATCTTTATATTGTCCCAGTAGATGATCTGGTAGAGCAAAGTGCAGACATGAAGGTCATGAGGTTGATTCCCAGGAAGCATGAACCATGTCAGACTGATAAAAATGTAAGTTTGTCTAAATAACAGTGTTTGCCAAGTGGTGAAAATTCATTACAAGCAAACGGCATTTCTATCTTGTGTAATTTGCTGTGAGTAAACAGATCCTGGCTTATTTAATGAAGTTCATCTGTCAGGGATAATGTTTTCCATATAGCATTCAGAAGTGGATCTTAACAACTGAGCCAGAATAAAGAGTTTGAAGGATGCTTTAATAAAGCCTAGAATACAAATACCCCACGAGGAAGGAGCTCTACTCACACGGCTGAACTTTGCGGAAATTTACGGCAGAGCAGAGCAGAGCGAGGGTGTTAAGGCAAGTGCCTTCGGTTTTTAGCCCTTTCACGTGACACGTTTTCCATAAACATATCAGCACCACGTTGTTTGTCTCTTTCTGCGCTGCCGCATCGAAGAGCTTTAGAGGACAGAACACGCCGGCCCAGGTGATGTAAGGAGTCTAGGCGGATGTTTTTGTACATACCGTCCCCGATGGTACACAACAGCCTGTCTGCACCGCGGCATGTCTTCGCATGCGCGGATGTTAAGCGTCTCGTCCGTCTAGCAGAGCCGCTGTGTTATTACGATAATTGTTGTGTTTTTCGCAGAGAGAGGAGGTGCTGATATAATTGAAGCAATGAGCACCGGTAATGTGTTGCGCCCCTGCAGGAAAACACATGCATTGCGCTGGTTATTCTCTACTGCCTTGTCATAGAACGTTTTTTTTTTTCTGTAGGACGGTAGATTTTGAGTACCAAGTTCTTGGATGAGACTATATAATAAAAGCAGAGGGGTGTCATTTGAAATGCGAAATTCACATTGACTTTATGTCCATTGATTAAACCACCGAACTGAAGTTGCTGCAAATGACATATCTAGGTAGGCACAAGTGCTTGCTTGCACACATTTATAATAGTCATGAGTCAGCAAACTTCCAGAACGGCATTTCCATGCAAGAGGTGTTACTCGGTTTTTAAACCGACTGACCTTAAAATTCAAGTTTAAAAGGAAGACTTGGAGAAATTATTGATATGCGTGGTAACTTGCATTCTGTCTCATTGAATTCCATAACCCTCCATCATTCCATAACAGTTAAAACATTTCGAGATGACAGATTGATAATGAGCTTTCTGGAAAATGAATTAAATCAATTATGAAGCAGTTTAATGAACTGTGTTAACTATAATTAACCTTGATTGAAGCTCAATTAACACTTAGCTCGGTTAGCTTAGCTTACTGAATGCTAAATGGAGAGCGGTAAATCTAAAGGTACTAGTTTAAGAAACTCCCCCTCCTCTGTCGTGCTTTGTCTAACTTGAACACCGCAAATGCCTTGAACATTTAACAGAAATCTGTGTTTAACTGGCCTGGGTCTTATCATTGCGTGCAAACACAGCAGCAAACTGGAGCTCCTCCTGTGGGAATTTGTCCTGTGATATATGACTCACAAGCAGGGATCCTCATTAGGTTAATAGAGCCGAGAAGCAAGCAAGGCGGGACATTAAGCACACTACTGAGATTATAGCCCTGGAGCAAGAGACGCATAATACGGCTGTCAGTAGCAGATAAGGGCTAGCAAATATCGCTGTAACACTCGAAAATAATACCTTCAATTTTCAACTTTAAAGGCTGAGTAAATTTAAAAATGCACGCAGCTTTCTCCCCTAAGACAGACTTACGAATTACTCCACATGCATTTACGGCTTTTTTGACAGGAGCCTGTCAGGTTAGTGATTTTGTTTTGATTAATCAGCGCATATTGCGGGTAGCCGACCATGGACCAAACAAGGATGTCCAAAAATACTTTGCAGAGGAATTTAAAAAATAATAACCTCAATAAATTTTTTTTTATGAAGTGTTGTTGGCTAAAGGACTGTTTAGTAGGTATAGTTGATAATTCCACACAATATCTTGCTGTTTTTTGATTCTGAATGTGTGAACTCTTATGTGTTTTTGTTTTCCTCGCAGGGCCTTAACATTGTCACTCATCATAACACCTTAATACAGTCCTAAGCCCTGACATGCACTGAATACACAGGAGTAAAAAGATCTTATCAATAGACCTCACAACTGACCTGTAATCTCGGGGGCTTGCTGTTACATCACAGGTCAACGTCCTTTCTGAGGAGTCGGACAGATTGGGGGCTCCTGGCAGTCTGAACTACGTTAGCAGTCTCCAGTACTGCGGTAATAACAGGCTAATCGCACACTCAAGCCTGTGCGTCTGTCAGCATCTTGCTGGTTTTTTGATTAGATAAATATCAAACATACTGGAAGACAACAGAAAGAAAAACTGCGGTGGGAGTGTGAGACAGAAGCAGCTTGCTCTCACGTGTGTGCGCACGCACACACACACACGCACACACATTTCTATTTCAGTCCCTGCAGACAGACCTGTCAGTGCATAAGACTGGGCTAGCTGTCAGTTTCTCTTTCTCTCTCTCTGGGTGGACTGTGTGGTGTTCTTGTGTTCTCATGCGTTGCCATGTGGGGTTGATATCCTTGTGCTTTAGTAAAGCACACAGGAACACAGGCTTCTACAGCAGATTTGACAGGTAAATAACATAATTACTTAAACACAGACGAATGCAAATATGGCGTGTTTTCATTATGTGGCCTTTTTTTTTTAATAGTCTCCTCTAATTGGGCAAAGCATCTTTGATCTTTACTCATAATTCCTGTGGTAATTATATTTTAGACAAAATTGTTTCAATATCACATCTGGGAGAAATATCAATATAAGCGAGGATTGTGTTTGTAGAGGCTGTCTGTCTTTAACTGGATCATGACAGGATCACGCACTACTGTGAGAAAGTTTGTGACCCCCAACAGAATACTTGGAATGTGTTTGTTTGTGTTTGTGGTTTTGTTTGTTACAGCCAACACCACTACACCAACAGACCCTTTAGCTACCAGTGGAATCTAACCCCAGTTTGTCTTCCTGTATGTCAATAGTTCTTCCGCATACAACAGTATTCACTTTTGCTAACCGCTTTTCAATATTCTGTAGAATAATTAAGCAATAAAAATTGGACTAATAGTGAAGAAATACTTGCCTGGAATGCATAATTGTACAATATGCTTTGTGGGCTAAAGTAGACCAAGCATAGCCTTCGACACACTAAATGGTATCACTGCAGAAGGAGAAGAGCTCATGAGAAACCTCCTCATGTTCTTCAGCTGTGTGACACCTCCAAACTCACAAGTTTGTTGTGCTGTGGAACTAAAAACACATTCACTGATAACTCGCATCTTCTCTCATTAGCCTGAAAACCGGAGGGAATCTACCTCTAGGTGGGATTCAAAGACACTTATACAGCTTACTGATTCTCAATCAAGCAGAACTCATGTGGTTGTCTCGTGTGATTAGCTGTTTAGGCTAACAAAGATCAAAACCAGTCAAATTTTACTCTGGCAAGTTGATCTTCCAAAAGCGTGACATCTTCATATGCTAGAGCCTAATGCTAGGCTAGCATTATACGGGCACCATATATTCATCTGCATCTGAAGGCTAGGCTAATGTCTTTCAGGTTACCACTTAGCTGTTTGTAATTTTTTTAATGACGCATGTTCACACCAGAGATTTCAAATTGCCGTTTGAACTCTGTTGCTGTGATTGTTATTCATTTGTCATGCCTCAAGATATGCAATCTCAGTGGCATTCAATCTAAATATGCTTTTCGAAGGAATTATACTTTTCCATGTCAAAATACGGATTGCTTTGAATATGAATTTCCACAGCTTTACCGATTTTGTGTGTGTGTGTGTGTGTGTGTTAATGCAGACATCATTCACACTGCTGAGCTCATATATCAGGCCACTCAGTATAATGGATTTTCTGTGGAGACCCTGATTTCAATGTACTTATTCTGGTCTAAAATAAGTGATGACATTTGCCTTTTGTAAATAGCATCAGCATCACTGTATTCCTGGCATAAGGATGTAATGTTTTATGATTTTCTCTCTCGTTCTCTTTATGGAGGTAAATGGAAAGGACCTTTCACTGGCAACACATGATGAAGCAGTGGAGGCTTTCTGCAAGACCAGAGGCCTCATTGAGGTGGAGGTGATGCGCAGGGCTGTCCCTGCTACGACTCCCACACCTCCACCTTCAGACACCAAACGGCTGGACGCCAGCACCCAGACAGATAGTTTTCTGGAAGGCAACGAGACAGTGGTGAATTCTGCCTCTTCTACGACATCATCAGCCATGACCATTCTGGATAAATGCAAATACCTTCTTCTTACTGCGTAAGTCGTCTTAATTTTTTTTAGGAAACTGTCTAGAATGTGTTGCAGCTGTTTGTGGCCTTGTGTCTAGTGACTGTGTGTACCACAGGGTACAAGAGACTCAATTAGGGAAAAAAAACCACGGTGGAATTAATGAATGTTTTTCGGTTGAATTAGTATCTGAATTTTTTGGGTGGCCCATATTGAAATCATGGAACTTTTTTTATTCTTAGTCTTTCTGCTTCAGGATCCAGTATATATTTAGGAAAAACCATGAACTGGAGTCATTTTGAATGATGTTTAGTACATAGTTACAGATCATTTTCAGCTAATGTTTGCCTGATGTGTGTAGCTCGTAGACACCTGCAGTTGCCGGGCAGATTTTGTGGTGCTGCTCTGCGTGACCTGTAGTGCAGCCACAGTCAGTCCCTTCTTGTAGTCTGAGCTTTTAGCCTTTAGCCTTGTCTTCAGAAAGTGAAACAGAGGCCCAGAACATTTCACTTTTTGGCCCGGAAAACTTCCATAGTTAATTTAGCAGTAGGTTTCAGGTTAATGTCCTGCTGTGAGGTAATGTCCTGCTGTGAGGTAAAGTGCTGCCTAATGACATTCTAAGACATTTAGTTGGATCTTAGCGGTTAAGATGTTTGTGAGCACTTAAGAATGCATGTCGCTGGTTCTGACAGCAGTCACATCAATAAAATCAGAAGATCCTGATCCACACATGGATTTCCATTGGATTTTTCACCTCCTCTGTCCATAATGCTCTACAGGCTTCTGACTGTAGTGTTACAGACAGCATTAAAAAGCGCACCAACATTCTTACAAATGTACCAACCAAAATGACCACTGACTGATCTGTTTTAGTGGACACATTATTCACATATTTATTTAGATTTTTTAGCCTCATGGTAACCTGCTTTGCTGGGTTTTTACACGTTTTGGTCATGCTGAGATAACAGTGACAGACTTTAAATGTCACATCTAGAGTCAACTTTGGGGCCTTCGTTATTCTTGTGCATGAATTACCAATGCAATGATACAGCTGGCCAAGAATGAACTGAATAGTCATTTGTCCAATTACTTACAGCATACATTTCAACTTCATGGTTATCAGTCCAATGTGGTTGCCTGCATAACCAAAACGAATTGTCTTTGCCCAATAAATCACCCCAATTCCCAACTATGAGGTCACTGTTTATTTTTGTTTTCTTATTATACAGCATTAAATATTCATGAGATCACTTGGCATAGCACTGCATGGGGTGCCATCCTACAGCTCCAAAAAATTAATATGCATGAGTTTGATATTTTGGAGTAATCACATGAGCAGCTTAAAGTAGGTCAGAAACTTGATTTTGGTATCTTCCTTTCCAAAGTAAAACGCAAAACTGATTTGATTTATTTTGTTTGTTTGTTTGTTTGTTTTTTCAGACAGTCAAGTATTTTTCTGAGGTCTGTTTGAGGTCGCGGCAGTTATAATTGAATGTAACTTATGTTGTACTCTGTTCTAACCTTAACCTTTTTCTTACCTGTTACTTAATTGGGTGTCTTATTGTAACTGTTACTTAATTGGGTGTCTTATTGTAACTGTTACTTAATTGGGTGTCTTATTGTAACTGTTACTTAGTTCACTGCTTTATAGCTGCTTTCTGGTATTCATTTATGCTCATAGTTGTGGCTGATCGATTTTCTCAAATGTATAAAATGCCTGTTTAAAAGTGTGTGATAAAAGGTTATCTGATAGCCAGGGCAGTCTTCACCAAATCATTTCCTCTCCTCTCTATTTGTCAGCCGAACCATGTAAAGGAACAATTATAATTCACGCATAATCTAAGCTACATTAGACATGCAGTCCACAGTTACGTTTGAGGTGTTACAGTTAATGCAGTGGAAGCAAATAGAAAAGCTGTTGGCCCTGATTCATAAGAATCTCGGAGCACGCAGCCATTTCAAAGTGAAATGCCATCTGCAGACTTAAACCGAGGCCCTGTTGCAGTACTTTGTGTTCATTTAGGGTGTCTGTATTTCCGATTCCAGGAGTCGAGAAGAAGGTTGTGTTTCAGGCTGGGGGTCGTTTTCCGCTAGGGACTCCTGGGAGGGCAGGATAAAAGCCCTGGGGCAGTTAGAACTCCCTCAGGTATTTCTTGCGCATGTCCACATAGACACTCGCTTGCCAACTGAAAATCTCTCCCTGAGCCCGATTTTAAATGGCTACATGTTTTGACATTTTTGAGATCTATATTTCATCTCTTATTGCACTCTTACCCTTGTAAGAAATGAATGATGGGTCGAAAGAAATATGGTGTAATGAAAAAAGATTAAAAATATAATTGGAAAAAAAAGTAAATCAAAGCACTCTGCTATTCATGGGAATGAATAATGAGAGGTTCTGAACATTATCGTTCAACCATTGGAATTCAGTGGAATTCATAAGCATATATCTGATCCTCAGGAGGTGGATCTACAGAGAATGACCACACAAGATAAGCTGGCTCTGACATTAAACTGCAAGACGGATGACGAGGAAGAGACTGGTATTTATGTGAGTGAGGTAAGGACTCATTTACTTGGAGTGCTAATCCCTTGAATTCTAATCCCTTAGACAGATCCAGAAAATATTAACAGCACTAGAGAGCAGAGTGAGAGAAGGTGATCATATTATTCGAATATAATTTTTGCAGGGGCCCTTTGGCTCTTCCCTGATTATATGTAACTTGTGTGGTAGGACTTGGTTTGTACTGTGTATTTTGTCAGAGGTTCAGTGGGGTGGAGGTACCGTACCATGAAAAGACAGTGACTGCGGTATTTAATTACCCTGGCAAGCCCTAAGGTTTATTATTACGCACCTTCGCTGCCTAACTGGAGAGAGAGTGCTACTAGAGGTTCTTTTTTTTTTTCATGTTCAGGATGACGGACAGTTGGAGGAGGATGAAACCATTTTGCTTGATGACTTGCATATTGACATGTTGGAGCACCACCGGGCTGTACAGTTCAGCGGTTGCGTGCTCCATCAGGTAGGTACCTGATGGCAGGTTCCTCCTCCTGGTTTTTTACTAAGCATCGATTTTACCAATTCACGTATGTCAGAGGCAGGAAAAATGTCATGCACTTGTAAAATGTGTCCTCTGGGTAAGACATGTATTCTGTCGAAACACTGACAAAGGAGTTGGTTGGTACAGGGAGGGGAAAATTCTGAAAAATTCTGAGATGTTTTTCAAAAATATTTTCAGCTACTGTACAATATCTGGCTTATTGTGTATTGAATACAGGATTCCACTTCTTACATCTCTTTACCTGTTCTGTTACGCACACCCAAGCAGAAAAAGTGAACATGAAGCATATGTTTAGGAATCCAGCTCTGATTGAAAACAGAACAGTTTTGTTTGTGGATGAGTGGTTGAGTTCCAACCATGGTAACACAGCAAAAGGTGAAACCAAAATGACATTTGTTTTTGTGAAGGTCTTTTATGGTGATTGAACTTCCAGGTCTTTTACAAACCAGGTCGACAAACCTTATGTAAAGGTTTATAGGCTGTTTATAGAAGCATTTACATTTACCTCATTGCCTGCTCTGTCTTTTGGCCCTTTTAGAGAGCCCAGGAGGAAAAAGACAGCGGCATTGGCCGTACAGATGAGAGCACACGCAATGATGAGAGCTCGGAGCCAGAGAACCCAGGAGACCAGCGGTGCTCCTCCTCCGACCCTCTTCTCGGCTCCGGCCTGGGTGTTGGAGCCAGCAGAAGAACGAGGGGCGGGTCGTTCCTGTCTTTCAAGGGTGTGGAGTTCCCGAGCAGGACTGAGCCAGCACCAGAGCGCGAGCCTTCCTGGGAACTGCTCAAGCTGAAACGTTGGGCGAGCGAACCCGCTCCCTTTGTGATTTTAGGAGCGAGGGCCGGGTGCCGCGGGAGCGCCATCCGCTCAGACTGGGAGGAGCAGCCGTTCCAGGATTACGGAGCGCGACCGGGTCGCACCAATGACGGCGGGGAACCCGAAAAACAGCAAAGATACGGCACCGCCGCAGGAACCGCGGAGCAAACGGACAAAGAGAGCTCGAGCGCCTACAACACCGGAGAGAGCAGCACCAGCTCATCTCCAGCTCTTCAGCTCGACACTACGCTGTCCAGAAGAACAGAGAAGACTGGCGCCATCGCACACAAACCCATTCCGGCATCTTCTAAACAAACGTCCCCCATACAAGAGACCGTCCCCACCAAGACAGACTCTCACTCTGAGGGGTCTGGGACAGCCAATCAGGTGAAAGGGAACGAGCATTTGGGTGGGAGCATCCTGGCTTCCCCCCTCCTTTCGCCCTACAATCACGCTCACATCCCGGCACACGCCCGGCACTACGGCAGCTACATGCAGCTGGTGCAGCGGAGGGTGGCGGTGGAGTACACCTGCAGCGACCTCAGCGAGGTTAGCAGGAGGCCCCGGGGCTCTCCGGCGGACAGAGCGGCCAGGCCAGGGCGGCGGGAGAACGGGGCACGTCACGTGACCAGACGGCCTGCCCGGGAGGAGCTGCTGAGGGAGCGGGCCCTGCGCCTCCGGCAGGAGCGCCATGGAACCACTACAGAGGAGGAGGCGGTGAGCGAGCTGAAGGCGGGCCGCTACTGGAGCAGAGAGGAGCGCAGGAGGCACATGGCCCGCGCCAGGGAACAGCGCCTGCACAGGGAGGTCGCCAGGCAGCGTCTCCCGGGGCAACAGGACAGACGGGAGGAGGATGAGAGGGAGCCCGACATCCTTCAGCTCAGCCACAAGATGATGATGAAGATGAGGAACAAGAAGATCTTCGACAACTGGATGACGATTCAGGAGCTGCTGACGCACGGTGTGAAATCACCGGACGGAACGAGGCTGTACAGTCCCCTCCTCACCGTCACCACAGTGTAAGAGTCTGCAAACCAGGCGCTTACAGACCCCGAATATTCACCGATTCATGAGAATTCTGCCAAATTGAAATGTTGTCAGTACTTTGAAATAAATGGCCTGACTGGAAAATTAAGATATAAAGGGAAAGCATATTTACACAAAAAGATGCTCAAGTTTAAAGATCATCCTCTGCAGACCTCAACCTCCAAATAATTGCCGAAAATGTTCAATAAACGATTATAATTGGACTCAAAGAGTAACATTTATGACAGAAATAACGCACTACTCCTTTTCTTTACATGTCAGATTTTTTGTTGTCTCAACATTCAAAACATATGAATATTCATTGTTTTTATGCAAATAAGGGTAGGGGTTTTAAAAAAAACAATGAATCAAGGGAGATGCTAATTTTGTTTTGAGTCTGACAGTGGCTTTCAAATATCAGCATTTACGGAGACGTTTTAAGAACCCAGGAGCACAATCTGTTTAAATATTTAAAATGGTAAACTGTATTTCAGTTGTGAAACTGTTGCAAATATATCTTTTGTAAATTGCTGAAAATATTATCGTACATGCATATAATCACCCATGTAAAAAATGTAAAGTGTAGTCAATGAAGTATCTGACAAAACATGTTTTATATTGAGTTCAGTTTTAGCTTCACCAGAGGTTTTATATTGTCTATGTCCATGTGAGCTACACACAAATACCTTTGCAGTGGCAGTAACCATGTAAGGAATAACGTTACTCATACCTTTCAAAAAAACTATCCAGAGACTACTTTGGCTTACAAAAGGTCTCTCGACTCCAAACCAGAGCCGAGCCATCCGGTCCCAACGCCGTGTTTCTTTCTCTCTGTGCTCCAAGACACCCTCCCCCCGTTCAGCTCCTGGTAAATAAGCTGGTGAAACCGCAGACACGTCGGGCTCGTTGGAGCCACCCATCTGCTCCAAAGCAGCGGAGCTGAACAAACGCGGCCGGCCGCACAAATCGGCGCGATTCTGGTTCACTGAAAACTTTTGCAGCGAGGGGAGCCTCCTCCACCTGAGATATGGAGCAGCAGTTCTTCCCCGGAGTGCCCCCTGCTCTGCCACCCCTGCGGCGCCACCCCTGCTCGGCCACATCTGACGCGGTTGGGCGGGCAGCTTGAGGCGCGAGACGTGACGTCCGTGTACTGCGAATACAAACCCCTGGAGTGCACAAAACTCCTCACCACTGACTTTAGGAAGCACAGTGTGATCAAAACGCACAGGCGTGTTTTTTTAAATCAGTACATCAACAATAAAAGGGGACTCACATCTAACGCAGGGTTTTAAATGACAGTATTCCAAGATTTATTTCGCCCTTAATGGCCGCCACTTTGTCAGGCACAAATGAAGCATACCATTTTAAGTGTTAACATTTATTGCCATGAATACTGTATTGAAAGCCCAGGCATTCAGTTCACAGAGAAATTTTTTTTTTTTTTAACTTTTCACAAAAAGCCGTGAACACTTCATTACAATCTACAAAATCTACTTTACAGAAATTTAAAAATTCTAAATATCAAAAAGGAGTTGTGGAAAGATGATGAACTGTATCCATGTTAGCGCAGATGTTAGCGCAGAAGAGGAAGATGAAGGTAGACTGGGAAGTGTTAATGTGCATCTTCGCCCATAGGTGGAGAAGAATGCAATGGAATGGAGTGAAATTAAATGGATTGGAGAGGAGAAATTAAACAAAAAACAAAGGAACAA
>JAOXYF010000023.1:7434017-7448180 GCA_028565775.1 Sternarchorhynchus goeldii
TTCTTTCTTTCTTTCTTTCTTTCTTTCTTTCTTTCTTTCTTTCTTTCTTTCTTTCTTTCTTTCTTTCTTTCTTTCGTCTTCAACGAAGTGAACTTAATTGGTCTACCAAATTTACTAAAATTATTTGGACTTTTAAAGCGGGGAAAGTTGTGATTGGATACAGACGTGATCATGTGATGGATAGACGCCTTGCGCTGCATCGGTCAACGGGTGCAAGTCTGCGATAGCAGCGGCGCTGCGGCTCTGTCTGGAATCTACACTGTAAATTACAGAAGCCCCCCTCCTCTGGAAGACCGTGCTTCTCCCATTATGGGCGACAAGAAATGCCCATCCAGGTATTTGACGGAATCGTCTTTCAAATGTATTTTGCAGTTTCCTGTGTCGCGAAGGATTCATCTGCAGCGGGTTGAAGTCTAGATGTTTTTCCTGGTCATGTTAAACAGAAAAAAAGCGTAGCCATGGCGGATCATGAGGCTTGCCTTATTCCCGATAGCCCGGCTATCCAGTTTTAGACAAAGGAATTTAGGATACGCCTCGTCTCTTCTTTTTCTTTGTGTTTTTTTCTGTTCGGTACTAGTATCACTTATGTCTAGGCACGGCAAACGATACGATACAGTTATTAGTGGTCCAGTTGGAGTATACGAGATCATAAGTTGCGCTTAAATTGCTACTTTTCTCTATGCTGAATTGCATGACTGTCAGATGAGGAGACGCGTAGGTGAGTGATGGTTTTGTAACAACACGTATCGTGGAAATTCTCTTTTAATTCCCACAGGCCAAAAAGACAAGCCAAGCCCTCTGCAGACGACGGATTTTGGGACTGTAGCGTCTGCACCTTCAAAAACAGTGCAGAGGCATTCAAATGCAGTATATGTGATGTGCGCAAAGGAACATCCACAAGGTAAAGTTCTCGTTAGCTTTACGTTAGGAAGATAAAACGCTACATGCTTTGGAAAACGAGACAAGCAGTGCTATTATGTAAATGCATGGACATCTTAATAATTTAACTTGTTGACTTGCCACATGCTTCCTGATGAGTGTACATTGATGTCACGTGATAGTTTTAAAATCAAAACGCTTTGAAAATGCCAGTGTCTGGCGCAGGACTACTTTTTTTGAACAGACAGCTAAGGAGACATCTTAGTGGAAACAAAGGACCAGAGCCACGAAGTGGACTATAACTGCTGCAAACGATGCTTATGTCACAGAATCTGTACGACAAGGACTTAAACTCATTCACCAAGTCTATCTATTCATTATTGGGTTTATTTGACATCGAGATATGCAAGAGCATATATCCTTTTTGTCAGTTCACGTGATGCGGTTTTGTTGATGCATCTCGATACGTTTTATTCACAGGGTAGAATGAAAACATAGCCCTCCATCTCCCAAACACGCAAGCGTTTTTCATGTATCCACACACGCGCTTGACCCATTTCATTACCGGCAGTGCAGAGCGAAAATATTATCCACTAGACCACAGTTAAAATGCCACGATTTATGCCAAAAAAAAAGTAACCCTCTTTTCTTGTTACTCCACCACCTTGAGTCTTATCGCTTGGTGTGAAGACAACTAAATATTGTGTGAAGCTGTCAGGGTGTTGAATCTTCGAGGCTGGTTAGTTGTTGTAGAAGGCGGTGCTTGATAAACCCGAATTCTGCCGTGCGGAGTGGGAAGAAAGAGGTGGAGCTGCTGTAGTGTTTTCCACGTCACGGCCGTCGTTCCGGCCGAGCGCGGCGGCGTTTTGCTGGGATCGGCCGCAGGCTTTCTGCCCTGCCTGGACCCTTCTTACCCCCGCTCTGTCACCAGCCCGGACGGGTTACAGGGCCGCCTCGTTCTCCGTTCTCTGTGCGAGCCTTTGGTTTGTGACGGCACTGACCAAGTGTCGCATGGTCTTTGTTCACAATCTCACTTTATACCTTTTGTGACAGGAATAAGGTTTTCAGGTTTTGAGTTCTCTGTGTGACTGGGGAATTTTGGTCAGATGGTTCTTAAATACAAAAGAATGTGGTAAATTTGTAGCAGCGTCACGGCAACGGGAATATTTCAGTCCAGTGCAGCTGCAAACAGAAATATATAAAAATAACCTTAAACCAAGCTGTGCAAAAACCTTCTATTGAATAAGAAAACATTAAGAAAGTAGTCCAAATATTTGAAAGAAATCGTATGCCTTTAAAAATAAATATACTTCCAGTATATGGATTAGAGTTTGTGGGGGTTGATTTGTCTTGGTTCTTGGCCTTGATTGCCAGGCAGTTGTATTAGCTCTGTGGCTTCGTTCAAGTACTTCTTTTTTTGCGTGCCTCTGAAATGAGCAAACACGGCGTACTGGATTTTTTCCCCCAATAATGGCCAACCTTGCATCTGTGCCTTTGTGAGTCAGACATCTTTGCTAATAGCTTGGCTCATCCGGAAAGAATATGCCAGGGCCGAAGGAGCCATGGTGTTAGCATGCGGGAGAGGGTGTTATAGCATTGCCTGCCACCTTGGGTCCTACACCAAGACCAGACCAAGCCACTCCTCAGTTTCACAGTGAAACAGCTGAAAGGGAGACTGTTGTAGTCATCCAGGAAACTAGAAACAATATATATTTTTAACTCATTTAGTTCTGTGCAAAATGTGTGTTGTGCTTCCAGATTTCAGTTACATATATCTTTCAGATAATGGTAGGACGCAGATAACGCATAAGAGTTTGTCAGCTTTGGATAATTAATCTCCATAATTCTTCCTATTCTTGAGTGAATGTTTAGCCTTCTTAACAAGCTAAGCCAACACAAAGGTAGAAATTCTGATACTACCTACAAGCACACAGGACTTGGTGTTTCTATCTATAGATGAGTCTCTGGCTATTACAAGTATTTGTAAAATCTCTCTTAAAGTTCTGGATAAAGACGGCATTGGAAGAGATGTTTACACTCAGAGACAATAAGAATTTATTTCAATTTCTCTCTTTTCTTCTGTCAAAGCCCATGTTCTTATTTTGGTGTTCATTTCAGTGCTGGGATCCATTGCTAATCCTGGCTTGATGCTAGTCAGAGAACTCTGCTAGCCTGACAGCACCCATGTATGTGTACAGGTCTGCCTTTTCCTGGAGCCTGAAAAGACCTCAGATACGTTTCAGCAGCCATTGTGTGGGAGGAAGGTTGGCTCACACTATCGAGTACGAGCATTTAAAAGAAAGAAAGGAAGTTCAGGAAGAAGGGGTGGAGTTAAAAGTGGTTTCTGGTCATTGGTAGAAGGACTATGCCCCAGACTACCAATCAGACTGCATAGATGTTGCCAGCCGTTTTAAGATCAGAGTGACACTGAAAATGGACAGCCTGGGTTAACCATACTGGGAGTACATTATACGACCAACACAACAGTGAGGCAAGGCACAATATCTCCTTTTTGCATAAGAAGGTTATGTTGTGTTTTATTGCCCTGGCCGCTAACACAACGGCCGTATGGTAAACGTAAAGTAAAAAAACAAAAAAAACGTTGCACTAAGCTTCTCTAAATTTTGCTCCACCTATAGAAAACCTCGAATAAACTCTCAGCTCGTGGCACAGCAAGTGGCTCAGCAGTACGCCTCTCCTCCCCCGGCCAAGAAAGAGAGGAGGGACCGAGGGGACCGGGAGCCGGCCGACGACGACCACTACGACATGGACAACTCGGACTCGGACAGGCCTAGCAGCGTCCACCCCGACTCGGACCAGCCGGACAGAATGGGCCCGGAGTGCGGCCAGGCCGACCGGAGCCACGTACCCCGAGACAGGAGGCAGGAACGCGCGGGACCGGACCGGCACCAGCTCCACGCCGACAGGAGGCTGGAGAGGGTGAGCCTGGCTCAGGAGCTGCTGGTGCAGAGGGAGCAGCCTCACGTGGGACTGCCGGAGAAGGTGCAGCCGCACGGGCAGCACGCGGACAAGGAGCACGGTCACGTGGACGACGAGCCGGAGGCGCGTGGCGAGAAGGAGGAGCTGAAGAAGGGCAAGCTGGAGAAGACCCTTGTGGACAAACTCAAAGAGAGGGAGAAGGGTCTCGCGCCCAGCAAAAAGCCCACTCCTAAGAAGATGAAGTAAGTACTGTCACAAGACGCAGGCATACGTTGGTCATTCTTACATTTTAAGTGTCCAGTGCAGAACTGAGATGGTCTTGGACCGTCTTGTTCCTTATGTACATCGAGTCTTCAGTGTTTCAATGTTTTGCACTAATCTAACTTGTGTCGTTGTTTTTGTTGTTAGGCCCAAGCATGTTCATAAAGGTCCTCCTAGTGAAAGGAATAGCTTGAAGTCTGGCAAATCAGCCGCAAAGAGCAACAAATCTCTTATTTCACGGTAAGTTAATGTTAACGCCCTAAGGCATCATTATTGTGTATGTGTGTGAGATGCTGCTATTATGCCATATTATGTGATTACATTTTTAAATTTAAAGTCATTTTAGTTGGGTACCTGGGAATTATGAGTTACTTAAGAGAATCTCCAGTCAGTGCTGCCAAAATCAAAAACGGATAAGGACTAGTTTTGAACTTGCTTAATAAAGAGAAGTGTAAACTCACATAATGTTTCCATGGCGATCCATTGCACGCCAACTACAGTTGCCCAATGTTGAGTTTTCGGTCTGCAAGGCCCTGGATAGTTTGAGCCATGTAACTGTTCTACATGAAGGTGTAAGAGCGTTTTGAAGGTGTAAAGTCTGTGCCTCTACGCTTCGTATTTGCAGGCCGAAGCTGAAGAACGTAGATCGGAGCTCGGCTCAGCAGTTAGCTATAACGGTGGGCAACGTGACCGTCATCATCACAGACTTTAAGGAGAAGGCCCGTTCCTCCTCCACTTCCTCCTCCACTGTGACCTCCAGCGGAGGGTCTGAGCAGCAGCACCTGAGCTCCAGCTCCGAGAGCACGGACAAGGGCTCGTCCCGCGCCTCCACCCCGCGCCGGGATCTCTCCTCCGGAAACGGTGAGGTCATGTAAAAGGGGTGTAGGCCTGGAACCCTTGACGCTTGCCTTCACGAGGCTCCACCCGTAACTGATAGACTTTACCATAAAAGGATGAAGGATCGTTGTCATGCATGGAGACCGTTTCCATCTTGATATTCTGCCACAAGCTTCTCGGTGGTGTAAAGCATATTCTCATGAAAGGACTGTAGATTCGTACGTTGTGGAGTCAGCATTATTGAATGGACGTTGAAATCCACTGAATATATTTGAGCCTTAGATCTCCAGTTTTGTGTAATTTCTCTACACTAGGAAGATTGCCTGTATGACTTTGGTCATTCTCCTGCAATCCCCAAATGATATTATGACACTGTACATGTCGGTTGGCATCACAGTTAAGAAAGGACCATTAAGTAGATCCAAGAGAAACTTATATTCTTTATTTCTCAAAGTAATGCCTGTATTCATAAACTGTGATAATGGGGACAAATAATATAGTAAATGGCCAAATTTGAAATACAAACGGTGAACAGACGATTTAGTGTATTTATTTAGTGCAAGCAATTCTGTTCTTGTGTATGATTGGTAACCTTAATTTACTATGTAAAGATGGTTACATATAATGAATACTTGTCTAAATATGGATTATTCCTCTTATGTTTATTTGTGGTGTATTTGGTATTTTACGCAGTTCTTTTCTTGTACTTTTGACATCCCAGTTATTGTGTGTTTAAAATATAACTATTATCATGTGCACTATTTCTCTCAGTGCTGCTTGGTCATTTCTTCTGCCTCAGACTGAAGTCTGTATTTCTGAACTTTGCTTGTGGCCTAGTCTTCATTTCCAATAAAGTTACTGCGTTTGTTTAACCCGGTGTCTCCCAGACTCTCTGCCTGCTACTACGGGAGATTGAGGTCACTAGCAATGTCACCCCTTCTGTGGCCTTCCCTTGTTCCAATGCTGTGGATACATTTAGCTACTGACAAATCAAGAGCTTCATTTAAAATAATCCATTCCAGTGACCCGTAATGTTGTGGTTATATGCACTACCATTGACCTAAAAGAGCATATCTGTACATAGGCCAGTGTGTAGTAATAATATTGTAATCACAATTTCAGACAAGGTACTTGCCTTCAAAATGATGTAGCTATAATGTAGATATAATGTGGCTTTTCTCAGTTACATTTTTTCCATTTCAGTGCTTTACCACCACATATTTATATAAAATATAGAAAGATGACATTATAAATACAGCTAATAGTTGTAAGCAAATACAAAGATGGAGAATAGCTTTAGAAAAGTTTTTTAAATGAAACTTGCCTATTCCATATTTTACTAAAATAAAAATATTTATTAGAATAAAATAGTGTAGAATGTTCTACACCAAACAATATTTTTCTTATACACGTGTGATGTTGAAAAGATAGATGATAAATTATTTCTTAATGGAAAGTCCTTCTCATTTAAAGAATACATTAGCCATTATGACCTCGAAGGGTTTCATATTTTATCACAGTGGTAAGTTTACAAAAGTGTATTTCGAAGCGGTGTTCCCTTAAGCACTGACAGCAAATCTGTTTTCGTCACATTTGTCTGTGTGGGATTTTCCTGACAATTGAGGCGAGAAGACCTCTAAACTGAGATTAAAATCCACGTGAAGGTAAAATTATTATACAAAAGACGTTCGGTACAAATGACCCTAACAGAAAATAGTGATTCGCCGAAAAGAAACAAAATCTCAAAAGAATCAACTTTTTCTACAGTCAGTCTCTGTGCTATTATTTTGAAACATCAGCCGTGGTAAGTCGCATTGTACAATATCCGCCTGGTAGCTGCTGGCTTCACAACATTCCCAACACGACTTTGTTGTTGTTGTGTCGGTGACGCGGCAGACTATCCGTTCGAGCGGTAAATGAGTCAGCATCAATAAGGTCGCTTTATTCGAATGTAGAAATTTGGTCTCTCATATAATCCTTAATATCGGTTGGCGTTTTAAGCGAAAATGGCGGTCCCTGCAGCCCCAAATCTGCAGATGAACGCGGGAAGACAAAGCAGTCCTGTGAACACTTCTGAAAACAACATCCATATCGACGAGAAAGAACTGGAAAACATCACGAACAACGTCGAAGACAGTAACATTACTTCGCTTCCGTTACATTCACCATGGACCTTTTGGCTTGATAGGTAGGGTACTGTTTATAGTTTGGTATTGCGCCCTATATCAGTACAAGAGATGAATATTTTAAGCATTATCTGCACTGCGATTCTGAAACGTTAGCTAGTTAGCTATTAAGATACATGGTACTTGCTAACAAAGGTTAGCTGTCCAGGCCTAGCTCATCCCGACGCTTTCTTATTACCCAGGCAAACCAATGTTTTTAGCTAGTGAAATAGCTAGCAAGCAAGCCAGCTAGCAATGTAACAGCTAGTTTAGGGTTTCGAATATTCAGTGTAATACGTTTTCAGTTTAATACCAAACTGTAAAATTATCTACTTCATATGCGTTTAATTTATATGACCTGTAGCTGAGATTCGCAAACTGTAGAAAGTGCGTGAGATCAAGTTGGCTATCTAGCAAGCTAATTCTCGCTCCGATTTAGCTAGCTTAGCTGGTTAGCAACATGAAAACTGGGTCGATTCGCACGTCACCTGAATATGATGTTGGTTGTTTGGTAGCTACTGACCTGAGAGCTTCGAGACTTCCAGTTTCCTTTTTAGGTTGGAAACAAAAGGTCAGGCTCAAGTTCACTATTGAACTAACTAACGATACATAAAGACGGCTGTCTAGCTAGTTCGAAAGCGAACTGGAGCATTGCCTTCATTGCTTTAACAAATTCACATATCTAACATTCATTTGGACTGTATTCTAAGTTTTATTGTATTCACACATTTTATTGGTCTTGCTTATTTAGGGGTGTTTTTAATATACACTACAAAATTGACAATGTATATTAAGCATTCTGTAAATTTATTACACATGCTGTATATGTATACATCAATTTTCATATTCATATTTAAATCATGTTAAACTATATATATTTTTGTCTGCATTGTTGGTAGCTTATGTCTATTTGTTTGAAGTAGGTTGAGTAACTTGAAACAAACTTTGAAATATTAGTATATTTAAGGCCAGGGGTTGAAGTCCTGTTTACTCAGGGTTGAACTGCTAAGAGTGGTGAACAGAAAATAGTTTTTAAATATTTTCCTTATGTTAAACAAACAACAAAATGAACTGAGTTGCCGTCGTATGAGAACTTAATCGGATGTGGCTGTTCAGCAAAGACTAACTGGTTAAACTGGTTAAAGAGAGTTAATATAATAGTGACGTTATGTTACAGTAACCATGGTACTATACTGAAAATAGTGGTTTCTTTATCTTGGTGTACATATGACAACATTTATGATGATGCGTTGTATTTTTAGTTACCAAGTTATATTTGGTTGTGTTGCTATTTCTTTGTCCAAGGTCATTACCAGGTACAACGGCAGCAGAGTGTGAATCAAACCTGAAAAAGATCTACACAGTGCAGACTGTTCAGGTAAATATTTCTACATGGATCATTTTCAGAACATTTTAGTGCCCACAAGTTGTTTTCTGGATGCGTTTTTCTAAGGTGTACTGTAAGATTAGTAAAACAAACAATGCAAGTATAAAGTATTTCTTAAAACCATAATTAGGATTAATTAAGCCACAGTTGTATACATCAAATTTCTAGTATGTTCCCAGGGAGTTAGGATTTCATTTTTTTTTTAGAGAAAATCGATGATGTGTCCTTTCCATATGCAGTTGTTCTGTCCCATTGTGACCAAAGCAGGCAAAGTTTTTACCCCGCTGTTGTATTAAAATCCTGTGATTTTGTCCTCTTTTGTTTTTTGCATAGAGCTTCTGGAGTGTGTACAACAATATACCTGCTGTGTCCTACCTCCCTTTGAGGGTTAGCTACCACTTAATGCGAGGAGAAAGAAGACCACTGTGGTAAACTTCATTTAAATCAGACATATTACGCTTTACTTTTTGAAATTTCCAGCTCCAGTAAGCGGAGAAATTTTTTTTTTTTGTTGTTATTATTATTTTAAAAATCGGCTTATGGCTGTGGATGTTGTGCATGAGGTTCTGGTTCTGGTTGCAAAACTTTTTGTTTATTATGTAGGGAGGAGGAAAGCAATGCAAAGGGAGGTGTGTGGAAAATGAAAGTACCAAAGGAGAGCACAGTAAGTTTGGGCTGTTTTAAATTCGTCTCTTCCTCGGAAATCAAACCGTACTGTAGAAACGTGTTCGTCCCATTTGTTCAAGCTCCAGAACTACGTAATGCTATCCTGAATGTGCCTCAGGTTGAACACTGGTTTTATTGTATGGTGGGACGTGATGTCACCTTTTTCTGTGTTCTTTTCTGCTTCCCGACCATCACCGTATTGTCAGTCAGCTGTGTGGAAAGAATTACTACTGGCTACTATTGGTGAACAGTTTGCTGACTGCTGTGCCTCAGGTGAGCTTTCTGTCAAATTCTGTCGAGTTCTCTGGTACTTTCTTAAGAATATATATATATATTTTTTGTATAAATAAACGTTTTTGTAATAAACACACTCATTCTTGGGTTTTGCTTACTTTTAGAGGATGAAGTCGTCGGAGTTAGTGTCAGCGTGCGAGACAGGGAGGACGTGGTTCAGGTTTGGAACGGAAATGCGTCTTTTGCTAACGACGCAAACATCTTAGGAAGGATCTATGAGCTACTTCCACAGATATCATTTAAAGCAGTATTCTATAAGCGTAAGTTTCTTCAGCATACATTTCCGTTGGTGAATTTCACCTACAGTTTTGATTTAGTTGTTTAATAGCAACAGAAGTTACAGTACCATTTTAGAAATCGTCTGTACGATGTTTTCATTTTAATTCAAGGTTAGAAAAGATATAACTGAGAGATGCCTGTTTCTAATTATCAAACTCTGCTTTTTGTATTCCGGAGTGGTTAGTCAAGTGACAGAAACGCTATTAATTAACATAATGTGAAACTTTGACATAGTGTCAAATATCTTTGCCAGTTCCAATTCACTAAACGTTTACACAGTTGTTATGAAATCCAGGTTATTTCTGCAGGTGTAAAGATTGCCTAAGATCTTGGTTTTTCTCTTTCAGCACATGAGGAACATCATGCATTTGAAGGTGGTCGCTCAAGACATTAGCCAGCTTTGCACAGCCAACACCCATTTTCTTTTCACTCTTTTATTCATGGACTGATGTTAGAAAAGGACTAAAAAGGTTCTTGCGTTCTCTTGCCTGGTCAGAAGTATTTTTCGAAATATCTTCTCCCGCGAGAACCGAGACGCGTTGTTACGGCTCGTTTTTTAATTCTAGGTATTGCGGACGACGTCTTCGCTCGTGCACTCGGCAAACGATTTTCTCACGAGAGGTTATTGGGCAAAGTACTTCTCATGCAAGTAGCATAATGTATTACGTTTTCGTCAGCAAATTCGCCATGGTATTTTTATTTGCGCCTTTTCTTTGATTTTTGTTTTTGTTTTGTTGAATGTTACCCCCCCGTGACAAAAGGCCTGTTTGTTGGAGCATGTTCTCTGTGTGATGTACACTTGATGTTTCCTCAGCCACAGAGTTCCATTGTGCTTTTGGTTAGGCATAGTAGCCATAGATACCTTAGCTGTTATTATTTTTTTTATGCAAACATGTTGCACATTCTATTTTGGAGGTTTTTGGGGGGGGGGGGGGTTACTGAGACTGGGTCCTCTGATTTGCAGAATGTGATCGGTACCCTTCAGTTTAGTTTTCATTTTCTTTTTTTGATAAAATGTAACATCTGCTATTCACTTCATTCTTGTCCTTGTCAGAGTCCGTCTGGAGGGGTTGCTGTATAATGCAGTTTCAAATATTTTCATAGTGTGAAAGTACTGATTGTTTTCAACCATTATATCAACTGGTTTTTTATGCTTTTTTTTTTAAAAAACAAAAAATCGTATTTGAAATGTTGATGGTAAGCATATTTTATGAGAGGATAGAAGTCAGAATAGATAACGTCAAATTATGGAAATGACAGAAACCTGTGTAAAAATGTTGAATGAATGAATGTGTTTAGTTTTCTGTACCAAAGAGGCGTCCCCCCCATCGCACTCATGTTGTAAATCGTAAATCCCAAGCCCAGTCCAAGTCTCTGAATTGGTATGTTGAGAATGTAAGAAGCATAAGAAGCAATGGCTGCACCCTTGCCCTGCCTAAAACTAGTAAGTTCGGTTAAGTCGGAGTTTATCGGGGGTTTTTTTTTTCGGACGCAAAGCCAATTTTAGCTGTCGTCGGTTTTTAAGATGTTTCGTTTTTGTTTGTCTTTTTAATGTTATTTTTCCGAATCAAAAACTTCAAGACGTAAATTATGGCCTGGGTCATTTATGTGAAAATGCACTAAAAGCACAATTATCAGTCTGTACTTCTATTGGGCAAGGAATCTACACAGGCAGTCACTTCATATAGCAGCTTTTCCAATGTATTATAAATCTTCTTATGAGACACATGTACTGAAATGATAATTTTATTTTTATGAGCATTTGTGTCGGTAATCCAGGGCTCCCTGTCAGGATGTGAGACCTCAAACTGATCAATCTTCTGGAATGGTGCCTTGTGTTCTCCCAGGGTTTCACTCATAGAATATTCTGTTTTATCTCTATATTTAATCAGTTACAATGTAATTTTTTTTTTTTGCTTATAGGTTTTGAAATATTAAATAAATAAGAACACAACATCTGAGGGCCTTGGAAAGTCTTATTTTTCCGTCACATTAACAGTAAAGCTAATGAAGTTTAACTGTTTTTCGTGAGTGCAACTATAGTTGCAGTTTTAAACTAGGCCAGAGAGTGGTGCAAAATACCGTTTTGACATTTTGTAGGTGTCTGCCGCACACCCCCCTTCCTGTACGCATAATACTTTATGATTTAAACATTTTAAATAGTTTAGACATTCTCTTGATTGAAGGAAATATTTTAACAATAAGGGTTTAAAATATTAACACAGTTTCATCCGCTAATAAATTACTAATTCATGTTACGTTGAATAGTACTGTTTTGGTGCTCTTTGCGATTTTTCTTTACTTTGAAACGATGCTGTCAAAAATACTAAACGCGTTTTTAAAGTCAAACTAGTGAATGACATTAAAGCACTTTTTTTTTTGTTTCTGTGATTACTCAGCAGGTGGATATGACGTCATGATTTTACAACTTACTGAAAAGAACAAACCCAAAGTCCACGTTTACCTGGTACCGACTAGATATGCCGAGCATAAATTCTCAGATTTTTATATCTCCGATAAAGACGTTGTTTTTTTTTTTGTTTGTTTGTTTATCTAGGTGGTCGTGAGAATAGTTTCATAGTCCCAGGAGCGCATTAATACATTTGTTTACATTGTGATCCGTACTTCTGCGCGAATGCATTCCAAGCAGTCACACTCGAGCGAGGCAGCGCCAGCGGCAAGTGAAGTCCGGTTGCCGCTGTAGCTTTTGAGAAAACGTTCGTACCGCTTTTCCACCAACTTCTTGTCAATATCTGCGCTACGTGAACTTCACTCCGGTGAGTCGACGCGTTCCGGCAAGCGTGGCTCTCGGTACATACTATGATTTTACACAATTGTTATTCAAGCCTGGGTGGGCTGGCTGGCTAGCTAGCTAGCTAACTGGCTAATGTTATAGCTACAGGATTACGTGCTAGCTACATGCGAGCTAGCCAGTTAACCAGCTAAGCTAAGTATATACTGTTAGCTAGCTTAAGCTATTCAGTAAGAAAGTGGTGGTTTTCGGTACGTTCATTTTGAGCACTGTTTGGGTTACCAATAAAGCGATAAATATATATGTTGAATGGTATTCTCTACGGCGTTACCATAAACAAGAACGTTCGCAAATGTCATGCAGCGTTTTCAAGACGCAGGTTGGTTATTGGCTAACATGTGCGTCTTGTTTTAGAGAAGTTATGCTAACTAGCTAACTTGGCGAGTTGGAGCAAACGTTTTTAAAGTTTGTCGCATGAAGGTAGTCGTAGGTAACAGGACAAGCTTTTTTGCCTGCTTACTTGTCTGCTAGTATTCGGGAACTTACTGTAGTTTCGGACTAGAACGTTTAAAGGTATTCAAAGACGCCATTCAAAGATGATGTTTTACCTCTTAGCTTGCAGTCGGGGCTTGAATGCAACTTCATCCACGGACTTTCTTTCCTGTTTGTAGATGAGGTAATTAGCTACTGTTTATTTGAAAACCTGATATTTTTATTCTACTCGGAAGGTGGACTCCGGTATTGACAGATTTATATACTCGACACGACTATACACGGCGGTGGCTTACACGACATGTCACGACATTTTTGTTCTTTCAGATGCCTGAAAAATAAAAAGTCGGTTCACTTCTTTGTTTTTAGTCCCCAAAGTGGTTGGGTGGCAACTAAGAGAACGAAGCTAAACTTGGATTATTTTTTAATAGTGTCGTATAGACTACCACTTGTGGTTTGTACAATTTTCGTTATCGTGTTTGAATTTCTGTGAACCAGGTGTTGCATGCCCTGAGGATGTAGGATGTTCTAGCAGCACTCGCGCCTTTGAAGCACTTATTCTAAAGATCTAACTTTGCTGCCTAGTTGAACATTAATTTTTTTTTTTACTGTACATTGAGGTAAAGTACGGTGCAACTCTGTCCACATGTGTTTGGATAACATAAGGTTATGGTGCAGGACTGGCGTCCTCCGTGAGTCTCGGGATGGCTTTGCTATTTAATAAGGTTCCTGCTTTGGTTAGGCAGTTGTGGTTAAATGTCATGAGGAATTGCTCTTTGTTGCACACTGAATTTGAAACTGACTTTACTGAAACAATTGTATAACGTTTTAATCCTAAAATCTATTGTTATCCTGGCATTTAACAGTTAATTTGAGGCATAATACAGTTCATTTCCTGAACCAGACTTGGATTAGGATGCGTTATTCCTTCTTTTACCAAATTTTAGGGTGTGACTTTTCAGCGTCTGTGGGAGGTTTTTGACAGCTGCTGACATACTGGGTATTGTTTGCCTATTAAGGGCGTGTTTGATGACTTTGCAAGTGTTTCCTGTGTGCAGCTCTGTGATGGGATTGCGGAGTGGAGAGGGGTACTTTTCCATGCATGTCTGATGTCATGTCATTGCATGTGTCGTGAATGTGCAGGTCTGTGCTCAGAGCTCCTATTCTCATCTCTCTTACATCATATGTTTAATGTTCACCTGTCTTCCCCC
>JAOXYF010000023.1:7464417-7492158 GCA_028565775.1 Sternarchorhynchus goeldii
CCCCCCCCCCCCACCCCCCCCCCCCCCCCCCCCCCCCCCGCGGCCCCCGGGTGCGGGAGGAGTCATTCCGCTCAGTGTGGAATCGTTTATTAGACATTATCGACCAATATTTTTGATTTGTTTTCTTTAGTTTAGCTTCTAAGTCACGTAAAACCAAGTGTGCGTTTTACGTTTCGACCTGAAAGCTTGAAAAATGCAAAAGGCTGGGAGCATCTTATTTAATAGAGAGTAAACAAGTTTCATGTGAGAGAGAGAAAACAAACAAACAAAAACATGCGTGTGTGTACATGCAAAGGGAATATCCTGGTGTGAACTGTGAAGGTCTTGCAGTAGCACATTAATAAACTTTATTCCCTGCCAGTATGAGAGCGAGGAGGTACACAGCACCACTCCAAAAACACAGCTGGTCTCGGAGAAGAAGCTCTCGGAGAAGAAGCTCACGGCTGCATGCCAGTTTGACCTCCCCTGAAGTTACTGAAGTGCTGTAATTGCTCTAGGCATTAGAACATACTAAGCCTGATCAGTTCATGTTTTAGATATATTTAGCACGCCTTCGAAAGCCTCTTGAACATGCATCAGCTTGTCGTGTCGTGGATGACATTCGTATTCATTATCTAGCTAAGTACACCTGGTTAACATGAGCTTATGATGCAGTTTCCGTTCTGTAAACTGAGTTTGTGTTGTATTAACTTGGTATGCTGGTCTTGGATGTGTTCATGTACAGACAGTAAAAGTAAAAAAGGTATTATGTCACTACAGTAACGATGTTATTTCTTTGGGGAAATATAGAGCCAATATAGTAACCGGATGTCCATATGGTTATACTCCATTGTGTTGAATTATATTTACAAAAAAAAAAGACAAATAATTCAAAATCTGATTATGTGACAGTTGGGGCCAGGCTTCCAACCTCGGTGTAAAACCCCAGTGAGTTAACTGAACCCGTTAGTAGCATCTGAATATTGGAGCCAGGTGTGATGGACTTGAGGGATCTCCGGGAGCGTTCTCCGGGAGCGTTCTCCGGGAGCTGGGCAAGTCAGGTTCATGAATTGCACCACAGGCGGTTGTTTTAGGCTCCGTCGATCAGCCTTGGCTACTCCCAGGTTGAGTTCGATGCATTTTCACATGCCTTTAGGTGCATTAACTGGTTCCTATTGGCATTCCAGGCATTTGAGGTGCCCCCTAGGAACCAGTTCAGCAACTGTTAGGCGATTGGTGGATAGTATTGTCACCGGGGCAGGGCGTGTAACCGCACAAGACTCAGTTGTTGGACGCGGTAGTTGTTTCTGTCGCCGTATGAAACTCTTTTTGGATATACTAATTTGTACCCCGCGGGCTTAATGATGATTGCCTGTGTGCTCCGAGCTACACGCACAGATGCATTTTTACCTTTTGGGTTTGCAAACCCGTATAGCGACGCGCTCAGAGACGCGTCTGTTGCAGAGGAGGACGTGTGTTTTGGGAGGTTTCGGTTCGGGCGTGTGTTTGGGGAACGCCGAGGGCCCCGTTGGGGCCTGCGTGTTGGGGCTGAGCAGCTCTGGTAGTTGTCGCAATTTTGACGTCTACGAGATTGATGGTTCAGAATGCGAGTGCCCTGATGAGTGAGGGCATTCAGGTTGTTACATGAATTGTTCACCGGTACCATGTTCATCGAGGCATGGGTTAGCGGCAGTATGTAGTGATGTTACCCCAGTATGATTTTTGGACTCGTATCGTGAAGCTTTTAAAGCGTGCGTTACTCTATATAGTCCTAACATTTTTGTAAAATGTTTCATTTCTGACTCACCCAGTTTACCTCTCAATTCAGTTTTTTTTTTTTTTTGCTTTGCGTAAGTGTTGGCCAGGGATTATTGACCGGTTCACTTTACCTGGTATTCTGTGAAGTCACGGTGGAGCCTGGAGGTTATTCCGAGACCTCTTACGGTCAGCTTCCATCATGCTGCTTGTCCTCGGAAGCCCTGGCTCTCGGTGCGGCCGGCCCGGTTCCCCATCTCCGTGCGGCCGAGCCGCGGCAGCCGATACGGGTTCAGGGCGCTCGCTCAAGGACTACGCGGTCAGTTTCATGTGTCACGCAAATTCCTCGCCGGCAGAGAGGCGCCTGCAACTAGAAGCCCGAGTGTGCGCGGCGACACAGGAGAGCAAACCCGCCCCTCCGCTCCCCACACCCCGCCCCAGGGCACTCTTCGTCTACACAGAGCTGTTAAGTCTCCTCGCAAATGCATCCCCTCTCCCTTCCTTCCGTTTTACACTCTCTCTAATAAGGGCCGTTCCTGTAGGATCTGTCCGTTAGGACCATGTCCTTAACCCTCCGCTTCAGTCATTTTGCTCAAGAGCACTAATTAAACTCCACAGGAGCACGTCACCGGTGTGTTTTCTGCACCACTCCTCCTCTGAGTTTTTGGATGTGCGTGTTGGAATTTCAGAGCGTTGCCTGGCTGAAAGAGCGCATGTAAACAACAGCCAGTAAACATATTTTGTTGTGTTTGCATTCTCATTTATTTGCAAAAAGCTGCATTAATTTGTTTGTCAGATTTGCATTATTTGTGACTGCAGGATGTGATGTGATTTTGTGGGCATGTGTCGGATAGGGGACCTGCTCATGGTCTTATTTTACCTGGAATTTGTAACTGGAATGAATCATCTTTCCAGTTACGGTTTTCTAAACAAGATTGCATATCCCAGCTCCAGCATTTGTTATGAATAACATTCCCCTCATCAACAGTCTGTTACAGGAACATTATTTTTGAATGTCCTGATGGAGATATGAATGCCTCTGAAGTTTCCATCACGTCGTGCGATCTTCTCAAGACCAGAGATCTGCATTGCAGAATATAAAACGGAACATAAAAGTGCATCAGTCGGAACATTATCCCTACATAACAAAGCCTGAAGATCAGAAACTTCGTATTTTGTCCCAGTGCACATTCAGCACCCTCCCAGATTTCACTTCCTTTCCCCCCCCATAACCCTTTCAAATGGCCTTTTCTAAATTCCTATATTATGAAACCAAATTCACTGTATCAATAAAGTTGTCCCATTGTGCTGTACTAGCGGGTCGTTTAAAAATGACGGTGTTGGACCTGCAGCTTCTACGTTTCCAGTATAACTGAGTTGAGCTTTTGCTTTCAAATACATGGGAGAGTGAGACATGGATCTCTGGTGGCCTTACCCAACCTCCAACCCAATGGTCAGCGTTGGGCTTCCGACCTTTCCTGAAGAGTTGGACGCCTGACAAAATGGCGTACGCACTATGCTGACTGTCCTGTCCTGCTGGATCTTGATGAATATACTATATTTATCAGAAGTGAAGAGTTGGTTGCCTTGAACAGTATTCATTTTGTAAAGAGTTTTTTTTTTTGTTGTCAAGTTGTTTAAAATAATGAACATTAGACTGCAAGCTAATTCAATAGGACTTTGCTAAAGGGCGTATTTGCGTTGGCACGCCTGCCACGTGCAATTTCAAGCAGGCAAATAACATGTCATGAGAGACTGAAGAGGCGCTACAATTGGGCATATCCCATAAACGCGACTGAATCGGCCCAGCACAGCTCGTTAACTTATTACATGAACCTGTTGACTTTTCAGTTCGGCATAACGGCTAGGAAGCTCCTCACTGTACCCCCACCCCGCTTAATTGTTGGAGCTCATTAAAAACAAATGAGTTTGGGTCAAATTCATAGCACTGTGTTGCTGCCAGCGCGAACATTTGACGTTGGCATTTGTAAGCGGGGCATTTTTAATTTCTTACACAAAATGACGGCGTTTAATTAGCACACGCATAGTTTAACTTGCCTGTAGGCAGAAGGCCTCATCCATATGGTGTCGGCTTGTTTGAATTCAACACGCAAAATATCAAACGTTCGAGTTCCGATGCCAGAATCAAATATCGTATCGAGTCTGAAGATGATGTATTGCTCCGCCCCTAAATCTGTCTGTGCTTTTGCACTCGACTCTTTTGGTTTGCATTGCAGTTCACAGGAGGCACATTCCCAGAGCAATCATCCGCTTTACAGCCACGGCGTGTGCAAGTGGCCTGGTTGTGAGGCCGTACTGGGAGACTTCCAGTCATTCCTCAAGTAAGTCGAGACTTTGCTCCCGCTCACGGTCCCGCTCACGGTCCCGCGCGCCTTGCCTTTTTGCTGCACCTCTCCTCTCCTTCCTTCCGTCTGTCTTTCTCCTGCACAGTCAGGGGTAACATGCTGACAAAAACAACTCCACCGATATCGTGTGCGTTTTTGGCTTCTTCTTCTTGTACACTTTTTCTTTTACCATTTTCTCTTTCTTTGTCCGCTCATTTCAGCATGTCTTTCTTTCTCTTCCTCTTTAAGACATTCTCTCTCTCTCTCTCTCTCTCTCCCCCCCTCCTTCCCTCCCATGTGGTGGTGCAGCGGCGGGGCCCCTCAGGGTTGAACCGTGCTCTGTGATAAACAGTGTACCCATGGTGATCCTGGCCGTCCCTCCCAAAACAAACAAGAGGAGGATGTTTATCTGTGCCCCCCTCCACTGACCCTGACCTCTGCTCCCACTCTCTGTCCCCGCCCTGCCTATTGCCACAACACAGCCTTTGTTCTGCAGCTCGGCTCGGCCGGGCTATTAAAAACACGCTCGAAACGACCACGGATCGTCCGGGCCTCGGCCAGAGCCCCGTCTGCGTGTACATAAAGACGCTTTCTGTCGTAACTCTTTGTTGATCCCCCCCCCCCCTGCCGAAGCTCTATGCAGTTGGAATTGTTTGATAAAAGGTGCGGCAGATTTCTGCTGGAGAAACCGTCATAAACGGGACTGTAAATTGGGATTGTGTTTGAAATGGTTGCACCGAGCTGTTTGCCATCTTTACGGTTTAAGGAGTTGTAAATAATAGAAACGGTGTGGGTCTGGCGGCAGTGTTTATATTTTGGCACTGTTCCTGTTTTTGAATGCACTTCCTTCTAAGTAAATCCAGTGTTCTTTGGAGTTTCAGAGAATATGGATAAGATTTGAATGGTGCTTTTGTTTTGACCGACACCTCATCAAGAATAACAAGTGCCGTCCTAATGTCCAGTTCTGAGTGGGCAGTAAAACCTGCTACCAAATCCAGCTCTGCTGTGATTCCATATTTCAGCTTTTCCTGGGATCGTATAGTTAGAGCGCGTGCTGGTGGGCCCCTCACCTTTGACTAAAAGCCGCCCCCTAGTGACCAATCTCGCAAGCGCAGCGGCACCTAAAGCTCCCGTCAACTCCATCCCGTCCCTGACTCCTCCTTACCGTTTAAACCCACAGCCGCCCGTCGCTATGGTTTTGTCCCCTTCTGTGTCTGACTGTTGTTTTGTTGTTGTTCCACCTCCAGGCATTTAAACAGTGAACACGCGCTGGACGATAAGAGCACAGCCCAGTGCAGAGTACAGATGCAGGTTGTTCAGCAGCTGGAGCTGCAGGTAGGAGTTCAGCAGCAGACTAAACATTTAACACAACAATGAAGCTCTTCGCATGGGTCATGGCACCACGATGAGAAATTAGACCTTTTCTTGTTACCGTTGATGTGATGTATAAATGAAAGTTAAGACAAGAGTGGATGATTATTTTATATATATATATATATATAAATTTTAAATTGTACTTTTAATCCAGTATATTAAATGTATATTGTGGCAAGTTATTTATGTCCTGTGTGAAAGAACACTTCAGAGAGCAGCTCTGACAGTTTGGGAAGTACTCTGAACAGATGATTCATCTTTGTCTGCCTTGTTTGTGTTTGTCAAACAGCTAGCTAAAGACAAAGAACGACTCCAGGCCATGATGGCCCACCTCCATGTCAAATCTACTGAGCCTAAACAAAGCCCACAGCCCGTAAGTCAACCCAGTCGCCTCGCCGACTGGGACTCTGGGACTCTCCTCAAAACCCAAGAAACTTTGACTCTCCTCCAGTAAAGCCCATAGGGAACTGGTGGCACTGAAAATGCATTTAGCAGTGTAGCAGTGTTGGTGGAGCTGGGAATGGCTTTAGTCACCAGGGAGAATGGTCTGGGTTTACACTTAAATAGGTGTGGCCTGGTTTAAAGGTAAGGGGGGGGGGGCGGCTGAGGCTGAGAATCCAGACCCAACTGCTGAGCCTTCTGGGGGTCTTGTGGGCTCAATTCAGCGAAACGGAGGTGTCTAATGGCTCCTAAGAGGAGGTCATGATATTGTGGTTGCTAGAATGAAGAGAGTAAATAGGAGCGAAGCTCTACTGGACTGGTATAGGATATGTTGCAGTTTGTTTGTAAGCACAATTACTGGTGGGATCTTTTCTGGGTGGGCAGTTATGCTTGAATGGATTTTATGACATTGGAAAACCCATTATGCCTCAGAATTTCTGCAAACATGTACACTATAGTGGTTTATTTCAGAATAAATACCATATATTGTCGTATGGGATGCATCAGCTGTGATGCAAATATAGGCCACTTTTGGCAGTTATGGAAAGTTGTGTGTGGTGGAACTGAGGAGTTTCAAGAAATATTTTGGTCCTATGAAACTGGCAGATATTTACAGTTTGCATAAAGCTTCATGATTGGATGGTATGACAGCCGCAGCACAGAGGTAAACACTCCCAGCTGCTGATGGCACTGGTCATTGTCCATCTGCGAGACCTCAGTACAACAATCTAAACGTCGTATTGTGTCTCAATGTTTGTTAAACCGTGTTCCGTTTACTGATCTGCGGTAGACTGCATCGACTTCCATCACTTGCATGTCTTGATGAGCAACTTTTACCAATACAGTAACATCTATGTTGTATGATTTATTCATGTTATGGGGTTTTTTTTCCCCATACAATTTGTATGAATTTGTTCCCCTTTCCATCTCTTATATAAGCTAGTTTTTTTTTGTTTTTGTTTTTTTACACGCATGATTGAACCTTCGTGTTACAAAATGGCTGTAAGACTGTAAACTAAAGTTTGTGTGTGTGTGTGTGTTCTAAAAGGTCAACCTAGTGTCCAGCCTCACCCTCGCCAAGGCAACGGTTCCCAAGACCACTCCCTCTATGAGTCTTTCCCAGAGCGCCACAGCCCCATCCACGCCCCTCACGCCGCTGCCCCAGACGCCCACCGTCATCATCCCCAACAGCCTGCACGGGGTGGGACCCATCCGCAAACGTTACTCCGACAAGTACAACTTAGCCATGGACCAAGGTTCGAGAAAGAAGCTCTCCTCTACGTTCATTCGAACAGTGCCCAGCCTGTCCGTTACAGCCTTACAATGAACGTGCACTCAGTCAATAGTGTGAACCTGCCTTGGTCATGTCACTGGAATATGATATATTGTAAATACAGCCCTATTGCTGAACTGTGTTTGACCTTGAGTGCTGTTACTCTTTATTCAGCTCATGATGGCTTATAAGTGCCTAAATGAAAGGTTCTTTCATATCTACCAATGAGTTGCTGGGTGAAAGAAGTTCAAGGTTTAACTTTGACTGTATTGTCTGTGTGTGTCGTCCCCCATCAGATATTGTGCAGAATAAGGAGTTTTATTTGAGTGCTGAGGTCAGACCGCCATTCACGTATGCGGCGTTAATCAGACAGGTAAGACGCTTCGGACAACTACCAAGGGCATGAACTCGAATGGACCAGCACAGCTTCTGAGCTCTGACGCCATGCGATGTCTCAAGTTTGTAAATACTCTGGTCTTGTTTAGGAAATGTGTACACACCATAATTACAGACCGTTATGCCTTTAAGAACTGTAGTGCAGACACAACGTTGGACAGATGAGGGCGAAAAGACTGTTATGGTTAGATGCATGATGTTCTTTTTTCAGGCAATTTTCGAGTCCCCAGAAAAACAGCTAACACTAAATGAAATCTACAACTGGTTTACTCGAACGTTTGCGTATTTCAGGCGCAACGCAGCTACATGGAAGGTAAGAGTCGATCTCAAAATAGTGTTTCAATAGTTGCCCTGTATTGTCCTACTCTCCCATCTTGTTGATAAACAAGTTGATTATAGTGGTAATCATCAAGGTTTTGGTACCAGTAGTCCTGTTGTATAACATCCCGAGACGGCTGTGGTTTTCCTGCCTTTGCTATGTAGAATGCAGTTCGTCATAATCTCAGTCTCCACAAGTGTTTTGTGAGAGTGGAGAACGTTAAAGGAGCTGTGTGGACCGTGGATGAGCTGGAGTTTCAGAAGAGAAGACCTCAGAAAATAACTGGGTAAGATTCCCCGGTTCTTCCTGTGTGTTAATGGAAAGTAATTGTTTGTTTCTGATTTTTAATTCCACAGTGCAAGTTTAATTTCGGTTAAAACCTAAAAACATGCCCCGACTCCTCCCCTTCTCCCTGTAGGTCACCATCTCTGGTGAAGAACATCCAGTCAAGCCTTGGTCAGAGTCCTGCTCTGTCAGCTTTGCAGGTACATAGTTATGAGCTACAGATGCTATACAGATGTTGGACATTTTTAATGATTGAAGGAGCAGGGTATTCAGGTTGGAAGTCAGAGTAGCATCATTGCCTACGCAATCACAAATCACACTTTTAACATCCTTGCACGACCAGACTAACACTGCCAAGGCTTTCACCATTGCCCTGATGCCTGATCATCTTTCATAAAAGTAACGGGTAACTAGCAAAAATGCGAACCGGTTAGTCTGGACGCTCAGCTAGTCCCTGTGCGCTGTAACGGCGCGCCTTCTTCCCGCAGGCGGCCATGGTGGACAGCAGCCTGCCCCTCTACGGCTCTGCCTCCATGGGATGCTCCAGCCTCAAGGCCCTGGTGGGAGCCGCGCACGAGGAGATGAGCGCGCACGAGGAGATGAGCGCGCACGAGCGCGAGGACGGCTCCCGCAGCGACTCCAGCCTGGACCTCTCCCCCATGTCTTCTCTGTGAGTCACCTCCTCACGTTCCTGACGCAGCTCCTCTCCGTGTCTCGCACCTTACCGTACGTCTGAAGAGACGGAAACGTCCACCCGGCAGTGTAGTGGCTTCGCAGTACGTCGAGGATGGGTTCGCTTGAATCTGTGGCCAATCCGTTTGGGATTTAAAAATCTGCTCATTTTTTAATTGAAGTAGATTTTAATTTAAAAGTCGGAGTGTTGAAGCTGTGTTGTCTTCCAATATTTATTAGACTTTAAGGTGTAGTGTTTACCATCATTGTTTAATTATAGCTCTTTATAATTTTGGTTTATTACTCTGGCAGGTAATTCCTTTTTCTGCCACCACCCTCAAGAGCAATATAAAATTATTATTAAAACCTCAAACCTCACTGCTATAAAAACCTCACTTGAACAACCCTCCCCCCGCACATAGACGAAAATTCTCCTATAGTCCATAATGTATGTAACATAGTCCTATAGTATAATTTAGTGTTTTGTCCTAGCTAAGATAAGTGGCAGTGCCAGTCATACTTGAGCTGAGAGCCGGTGGCGCACGTCACCCCCGATCCGACCTCGACTGGCTGTGTGTCCGCAGGCACCACGCGGGGATGAAACTGGAGCACATGGAAGCAGAGGACGTGGAGCGCTCCATGTCCCCAGGGCTGGGGCACGAGCGCAGCCCGGACACGGCTCACGACGCGGGGTTCGCCGAAGAGCACGACCACCAGACCGCCCGCGCAGCCGCCTTCTCCTGAAGCCCAGCCGTTCCACAGCCCTCGTTCCCACGCGACTTCGAGCTCTTCGGCGAAGTCCCTCGGTGACCAGCTAAACGACGTACCAGCAGACTCTGAGAAATGTTTCACCCAGAGTTCAGTTTGCTACTATTCCACTTGGGAACAACCCCCTTTATTTATTCTTTTGAGCTACCTGTTGTTTTTGTATGCAATGGATTGACCTCAGCGGTACTAAAGGGCTTCTCTTGGTAGAGGTAACGGCTACATTGTAAAGGTTAGCCCATAGACTAGCAGAGGACGTAGAGGAGGGCTAATGGCCTGTTTGTTGTCTACACTTAAAATAAGCACTACACCACCTGGGTCGGCTACATGCAAAACCTCATCACTTCAACCAGGAGATTCATGTTACGGTTACTGCATTATGTCATTTTCACACTAGGAGCATCTAGGACCAGGATACATGTTTTTTTTTTTTTGTTTGTTTGTTTGGTTTTTTTTGTTTTTTTAAATAAAAACTCTTGCCGTAAAGCGAACATAGGAACTCCAGGAACGCCGATTCACAATGCTTATGGTCATACATCTGCTACGTGCTAAACTATGTTTAGTCCAAGTTTAATCACCACTGCCTCAAGTTAATACGTGGTTGGTCACCATCGTGGGTCACATTTGGCCTTGAATATGGGTTCTGCCCCTTAGTTATAGGTCTGCTCACTGAAATTGTGAATGTCTTTTGAACTTTTGTCTTTTACTTTCATGGTAGAACCAAAACCAAAGGGGAACATTTTATAACCAGCACTTGATGATGAATGTTTTTCTAATTATTAGTTTTTGATTTTCTCCACTTGTTTGTACAGAATGATACTGTATCAACTTGCATAAACACCACCACAAAAGAACAGTCAAAATGTAGGTTTCATTTGTTCATTTACTAACAATGAGCTAAACCAAAAGTCTATGTGGAGCAACATTTTTGTCTAGTTTTTGGTAGGTATTTTTTTTTTCTTCCCAATTGTAGATAGAAGATAAAGAACTTACCAAAGATTGTGAAAGTGAAGATGCTTTTTATGATATGTACTTTGTTTACATTGTCCCTTTTGATATACCCATTACAGAAATGTTTTCCTTCAGTTAAGTTGGGACTCATTAGACTGTATCGAATGTCCCACACATTGCATGGACATGTAATGTTTAAACATGGTTGGAGATAAAGAAAGGAAAAAAAACCCAAGCCACCTGACTTCAGAGGCTCATTTAAACAAACAAAAAAAACCTTTTGAGTGCAGAACTCACGGGTTTTTGATTCGGTTCACAGCAGAGGATCATCCGAACATCGCAGTTTTTTGGGGGGTTTTTTTTGTTTGTTTTTTTGGTTAAATTCACTGCATCCTCTTCTAGGTTGAGCCTGACATTCACTCAGAAGTGAAATGGCCTGTGTTTTGGACTGGAACACGGAGTTGGACTTTCAACAGCTGAACCACTGCTCTAGCTTATTAGCCAAGGTGTACAGTTCAGGTTCAGTGGCAAGAAAATCCACCCAGGATTTCGTTCCAACTGCCTGCCAAACAGCTCAAGCAAGCATGTGTAATTAATTGGTGTAAGTGGCTAAATGAAGATCTCAGCTTTTCAGAACATGTGGCTTGGTCAGCCAGTTAAGGGCTAGAGAAAGGAAACGACTGAGGAAAACAGGTCTTTGGAGGGGTTTTTTTGTTTGTTTGTTTCTTTTTGGTAAATTTTGAATTTCTGGTTCAACAAAGATTTAGTAAACAAATAATTTGGTACCACAACTTTACATTTATTATATTCTTCATTTGTGCTTACACTGGAAAAATAGCAGTTAAAAAAAATACATTTCATAAAAAGGTCTCCTTACTCAAAGTTTCTTTCCCTCTCTAGGTCTGCTGCATGTGAATATATTACTACAAAGATCAACAAGAAAATATAGATTACAATATATTAAAGCTGTCAGACATGTCTTTATCTGTCTCTTAAAAAAACAGCAATATTTAACTCACTGATACACGCCAGTCAAATACATGGCACTTTAAAACTCAGGAGTGCTCAGCAAGAGTGCTCAGCACAGCTCTGTAGAAGCTTTGGCGGTTTCTTTAAAGTCTTGTCGACATGAAAACGAAATACGGAAATCGAGGGAGGAAGATGACTTGCCCTGCTTGTCTATAGGTTATATATCAATAGGATAACCCACTCCACTTTATAGCAGGCATATTTAAAATCCTTATTGATCGTTAAACTGACCCACAGTAAGAACGGGAAGTAAAGGTTTTTAGCAATAAACTTGGTTGCGCGTTTTTTTTTCTCTCAGAAAGGCAGATGTACATAACATTAAGACAACAGTGGCTGAAGATTAAAAAAAAACATTTCCTGCCCTGACTTTGACACCAATTTCTCACTTTTAAAAAAATCACTTTCTTTAGACTTTCAAAACGTTTTACGCTACGTTAAAATCCACTGTCGGGGTCCAGGCGCAGCGCATCGCTAAACCGCCGACTTTAACACTGCAGTTCTTCACTCAGTCACTACCTGGCGAACGCAAACACACTCCTCACATAACGTAGTACTCTCTTACACTGCAGGACAGACAAGAAATCAATGGCACCTACTCTATTCTGAAGTGTTAAAAAAAAATACAAGCTGCTACTATCTTTTATCCAAATAGATAAGTACAAAAGAAAAAATAATGACAGCTATACGTGTTGATTGTCAGCTGCAGAAATAATTTTCCTCTATACAATATATTGCTTTTCTGAGCAAATATGAAACTCATCAATAATGTATTGAACAAACAGTGCTTAATATATTCCTAGCTTAAATGATGACCTTGAAATTATTCTGCAATCTCTGTGCTAGGCGTGATTTGTTACTCTGTATATTTTCTATTTTGCAGCATTTTAAAGTGTTGTCTTAAAAAAATAGAATCTATCGCTTCACTTGATTACAGTCCACTTTGGTCTCGGTTAGTTTTGGTGTCGAGTGAAGCCCTTCACCTTCAGGAGGCCACTTTCTACAATTGCAACGGAGTGGCCAGTTCTAACACGGCACTAAGACACTTTGCGGGGCTGAACATGAGGTGGAGGGGGGGTGTCCCCGTCTCCTGGATTACATACAGAAGGTCAACCCTCGCCATCCACCTCCACCCCTCTAACGTCGCTGAGGCCCCAGCATGACTTTGTTGATGAAGTTGATGATGGCAGTGGCCGGTTGTTCGGGGTCCAGCTCGGCGAACAGGTGACACATGTTCTCTGCCGCGCTGCCTGGTTTCTTAGCTACAAACCCAAACACTCTACCGGGAAAGAGAGAGTGAGAACCATGAGTGAGTGTGTGTGGGCCGGCATGAAATATTAATACTATTAATAATTAGTACTAATGATTGTGTATTCATTTATTTAGTTTTTTTTTTAAATATGGGTAAGAGTGAAGTTTACGAACAAGGAGGCAAGCGCATAACCAGCACAACACTGATACACACACACACACACACACACACACACCCTCCCCACCAGCTAACCCAGAAACACACACACACACACACTGAGCACTTACTTAGATGTCGTGCTGTCTGAGTTAGTCCACCTATGGTGGGAGGACGAGAGAGACAGACTCAGAAATAGACGCCCACATGCATACACACAGCTGCAGACAAGTACAGACGTGCTCCGTTCATCACACACACACACACACACACACACACACACACGTGCGTCGGGGCCATCATTCAGAAGTCTTGATGCTGGAGACTGGGAGTGGTGGTAACTGAAGCAGTTTCATCCTGCTGAACTGTTTGAAATCTATAGCTGCTCCAGAAATAGGCCTGATGGGCCATTTACAAGAGGAGAAACAGCATAGCCTCCATTCAGCAAGCTGATGTTGGGAGGCTGTGTTTTGTCTAATTACACACACACACACACACACACACACACACACACAGAGCAGCCTGCAAGTTCATGCACAGCCTGACAGATGATCGTTCTTCAATTTTAGTTGTAAAAATCAATGTGAGCATCAATCAATGAGTCTAACGTACAACGGCGTCTTCCATGTAGGAGGGTGAGAGGTTATAGTACCAGGCACTGATCATACAAAAAGCATTTCATGTAAATGCAGTCACTCAACCAGCGAATGAGAGAGTGAGTAAACAAAACAAAAATAGCATCGCAAAGCACATCATGCTTCAGTGTAGTCCCGGTCATTTCCGGTCTCCCATTGGAGGTGAGGAGAAGGGGGTTCGGAGCTAGTTTAGCTCTGGTCCAGCGCATACCCACCTCCTGTCCTGCGGATCTATGCTGCTGAATGTCACACTGTTAATGGGGTAGTGCCTTCGGAAGAACAACCTGGAAAAAAACAAAAACAGTGCCGCTCGGTCAGAAACTAATCAAATCAAATCCGTTTTATTTATATAGTGCCTTTTACAACAGATCTCAAAACAACTGTACGAATCCAAGCTCCAGCGTTGAAGCCAAGGGTGACGGTGGAAAGGAAAAACTCCCTAAGAGCGTAAAGAAGAAACCTTGGGAGGAACCAAGAATCGGTGGGGGAGCCCATCCATCCATCTTCTGGTCACCACGACAGCAGATATTTGTATAAACTGCATCCAGCGCCCCGGCATCAGCTGGAGTGAATCTTTTATAGTGCAACTGCACATAGTGCTGGGGTCGTCTAGAGGGAGGGTTTCGTGTGTTACTGGTGGGCGTTGGGGGAGGGGGTTACCTGCGCTGGCTGTCGGTCAGAGTGATGCCCTGCGCTGACACTTTGAAGTGGACCACGGTGGCGGAGGGGCGGGGACTACGCAACATGGTGGCGGCCGTTGCCCTGGCAATGGCCTGCGGTCCTGTCAGGGACTCCATCTCCACAGAGTTCAGGTACAGCACATTACAAGCTGAGGGGAGGAGAGTAGAGAGGAGATGATGATGATGATGCAAGAAGGACCAATAGAGAAGAAGAGAAAGTTTGAAGAACCAAGAAAAGAGGGAGAGTAGTGAAGAAAAGAGAATTCCCCCAAAATAGAAGGAGAAGGATGCGGAGTAGGTGGTGGTGGTGGTGGTGGTGATGGTGGTGATGTTGGTGGTGGTGGTGTTGGTGGTGGTGATGGTGGTGGTGTTGTTGGTGGTGATGGTGGTGTTGGTGGTGTTGGTGGTGGTGGTGGTGTTGGTGGTGATGGTGGTGTTGGTGGTGATGGTGGTGTTGTTGTTGGTGGTGGTGATGGTGGTGTTGGTGGTGATGGTGGTGGTGGTGTTGTTGGTGGTGATGGTGGTGGTGGTGGTGTTGGTGGTGGTGGTGATGGTGGTGATGGTGGTGTGTGGAGCTGTCGGGCAGAGCCAACCTCACCTGCGCCCTGTTTGAGCAGGTCTGCTGCTGTGCTCATGTTGCTGGGTGGTTGCACCTCTTGCACTTCTCCTATGGGGTCTGCAGGGGGAGCCCCACAAAACAGCCAGGTTACATCTTCAGACCATCAGCACAAGCTCCACCCACCCATTGCCCTTACCGGCTGAGAGTACCTTCAGCGCCACTTCCTGAAAACCACATCCAGCTACTGCATCTAATAAAAACCCATCTGTTAAACAGCTACACTGTGACACTGACAAATCTCTGGCGCCCCCTACTGTACAGAGATGCTTGCTACTTGTGCTGTGGGTCTTGGGTGTTGGGTAAGATATTTTATTGGCTGTGATAAGAGTTTACCTTTGTCTGGGATACGGAGAGCACAGGGCAAAGAGATGGGGGTGATGGAATGTTGATACACCAGTGCCGACAAACTCCCTGTAAGCAAGTGCACACACACACACACACACGCACACGCACACACACACACACACACAAAAACACACAAACAGGCACGCGCGCACACACACACACACACACACACACACACAAACACGCACACATGCGCACACACACAGAGTATTAAGTTGGACTTTCCGTGCCACCAGAACAGGGCAGAGTACAACACACAGAAGTGCCAAGTGATTTCAGGAAACAGCTAATAGTAACTGCATTCTGTGATGCAGTGTTAGAGAATGTCTTTGGGTGGGCAGGAATCTGTTCAACATAGTGCACTCACCCTCAGCACTGTGAGAAAAGTCCCCAGCTCTGATACCCAAGTGTTACCTCCCTCTCATCTGGCCCCAGCATGCATTTCACCCATACATGCATGTTAAATATGAAGTGCTATGTTTTTGGAGTCAGCTGTAACATGGCTCCAACAGCTAGGTCCTAGCTCGAGTCTGATCTGGAGTCAGCTGTAACACCGGCTCCAACAGCTAGGTCCTAGCTCCAGTCTGATCCGGAGTCAGCTGTAACACAGGCTCCAACAGCTAGGTCCTAGCTCCAGTCTGATCCGGAGTCAGCTGTAACACAGGCTCCAACACCTAGGTCCTAGCTCCAGTCTGATCTGGAGGACCACAGGCTGCTCACCAAAGTGGGGTTCATTTTGGCAGCCTTTGATCTTGACTCCTCTTGGGCCAGTTTCGATCAGGAAATGTCTGACGAGCTGCTCCAGAGGATCGCCCCCTGCCCAGAGGAAAGAGGAAGAAATGTAGGAAATTCCATCCAATCTGCAAGATTAGAGCAGCACTGAGTGCAAAGCAGTCTTATGTGTATGAGGTAAATGACCAGAAGGGGGCGCCAAGAGTCCAAGGTCAGAAACACCCTGAGCTGAATTTTGTTAAACCTGAGCTAGACTAGACGTTTGTACTCTCATAAACAAACTCAAACACTGAAAATAAACAAACACATTGTTATATATTTATTGTCATATATTAAGAAAAAAAGAGACCTTTGACCTTACCTTTGTTGCTGTGGTTACTGACGTTAGGCGGTGGAGTGGCGACTTTGAGGGCGAGGCCGTAGGCGCCCTGGAAGGAGTTGCTGTCACGAATGAGAAATGTACCTGGTTCCCGTTCCTTGAGAGCAGCAATGGCTGCAGACAGAGGGGGAACAAACAAACACGTTAAGAGTGATTCTGGGATATGTCCTTTGTTTTGGGAAGACAATTTATAACGGTGCTTTGAGCTTGTTCATAATGAACCACAAATATAGGTAGTAGGCCAGTATTTTAGGTTTTTGAGCAATTTAAACTCAAATGTGTGCTATAATTCGGTTTCTTCTGGTGAGGAAGAAGGACTCCCAAAGCCTGGGTGAAAGGCTCTCTCCAGCTCACCTTGGTCTCGGGAGATGCCAGGCTTATACCAAAACCGGGAACTATCCTGCACAAACTTCACGCTGACCCTGGTGGCCGCGTCGATGTCTGGAGTTCCGTCTTCCTGCCTGCCGGCCGCCGCTTCTTCTCCCACTGACGGGGAGAAGGTCACGTGGTGCTGAGCCGAAGGCGACTGACCGGCGGGCACCCTCAACGTGCCCGACCTCTCCCCGGGCGAGTCGGGCACCGTGCCCTGACGTCGTTTCTCTGGGAGCGGGGGTTGGGTGGTGGAACTGGGGCCATAGGTACCCGGTGGGGCCACTGCGGGGTAGCAGCCGGACAAGAGCGGGAAGGCGGGCATGGAATGGCTGTCGCAGGAGGCGGAGCCGCTGTCTGTGCCAGCGCACGGCTGCACCTGCACTAGGGGTGGAGATGTGATGACACCCAGCATCAGCTTCCTGCCCAGGGTGGCGAAGCCTGGCACCAGAGGCTCAGGGGAGGGCGAGATCTCCTGGCTGCCCAGCGAAGGGTGAGGCGAAGCGGGGACGGAGGAAGCCGATCTGGCCGTCTCTGGTTCTGGAGATGGTGGAAGCCCGTTGCCCTGTGGATGGAGCGGGACAGACTCGGGTGGGACCGGGGCGATGGACTGCAGAGGGGGCGGGGTCACAGAATGAGCCTGGGCAGCGGCCTGTGGTGGGTTGGACTGGACGGGCAGTGCGGCCTGAGGGGCGGGACCTGCCTCCTCGGTAGGCGGGGCCAGAGCTGGGCTGGACCGGCTGGTGCTCTGCTGTTGGCTGGCCTTCACGGGGGAGGGCGGGGCCGAGCGTGCGGACGGGGGCGGGGTTTGCTGGTGGGCGTCGTCCGTAGGCGTGCTGAGGGCGGACTGAGTGGAGAGCTGCTGAGAAAGGGAGGAGTTCGGATCGGGGAGGGAACTACGGGTCGGGGAAGATTTCGCAGCTGTGCTCTCTGTGTGCTGGAGCTCCTGCCAGGAGACTGGTGGCTGCGGTACTGCAGGGTCCGGCCCATCCTGGACGACGGGAGCACCAGTGTCGGCTCTGACCTCCAAACATCGTGCCTCCTGTTCTCGCACGCTCACACTGGGGCTGGAAACACGACATTAGGTCTGATCAGTTTACTGACTACATTTCGACAAGTTTGAATCACAACACAGTACGTTTGTGTTCGGGCTAAAAGCCCAGTTACCTCTCTTGCGTGCACAGCGGGCTGCTGGTGTGGACTGGTGTTGGCGGACCAGAGATATCAGAGGGGGTGGAGCATGTGGCACGCGTGTCTCGATGCAGCCGTCTCAAGGAACCGTGGGTAATGTGGTCCCGCCAACCCACGTTCTCTCCAGGACCATCTGACAGAAAAAGAAAATGTGAAGATGTCAGAATCAGTTAAGAGTGTGATTAGCACCTTCTGGAGCTAGTCTGAGGTAAGCTGGGTTTACAACACCAACCTACACTAACACCAGCAACGAGGGCAGAGAGCGGAGGTGTCGCTGACCTGGGTGCGCGTTGGAGGTGCAGTGCTGCGGGTGGGAGTGGCTGTGGTTGTCCGGAGGGATGCTTGGGTGGTGCGCTGGGCTGTAGCAGGACATGTAGGTCGGGGGGGGCAGTGGGGACGTGGACTCGGACTGGTACCCCGAGGCGTATCCGCGACTCTCGGAGGGAGAGGGCTGGTAGGGCGAGCAGGGGCAGGTCTGGTGTGGCGTCTGGTAGCCGCTGGAGCTGCTACTGTACTTCACGTCCAGGTGGGAGTGGGAGCGCGAGGGTTCGGGGTAGGCCGGGTGGCCCGCTGGCAGTGGGTCGAAGGCGAAGGTGTGCATGTCGTGACCCGGCGGGCCGTACGGGCCCACGGTGGCTCTTCTGTGCCAGTACTCCGCCTCTCGCTCCCTCTCCCACTGCAGCTCCGCCTCCCTGTCCCAGTGGAGGGGTGTCTCTCGAGCCCGCCTCAGCCCCGCCTCTCGCTCCCAGTGCAGCTCCGGCCCCCGCGGAAGGTCCGCCTCTCTTCCCCGCCTTAGCCCGCCTTCTCGGTGAAGCTCCTCCCTCTCCCAGTGCAGCCCTTCCCCTCTGTCGAGACGCAGGGCGTGGAAATCCTCTCGTCTCAGGCAACAGTCCCGGCACAGGCAGCCGGGCGGAGGCAGGCCGTCCATCAGCACCACGTCGTGATGGTAGGGGCCGGCCGGCTTGGGGTGGTGCGGGTGGAGGTATGGCATGTACTCATCCGGCCTGCAGAGCAGTCGGCCACCGGTGGAGGGGCCGTGGGGGTGCGGGCTGAGCTCGTGGGACGGATAAGGGCACAGGTGTCGGGCGGAGGGCTCGTCGGGGCACGGCCGGTGCAGGTAGTGCTGGGAGCCCTGCTGACGGTCCCACAGCAGGTCCGGAGGCGGGAGGGACTGATGGGGGTGGGCGCCGTGGTGCTGGCACAGCCCCAGCACGGACGGCAGGGCGGGCGAGTGTGCCCCCACGTGGCCATTGGTGGGAGCGGCGTGCTCCAGACAGCACCCGTTGGGCAGGTGGAGGAGGCGGTCGCAGCCCGGCTCGGCGCATCGCTGTGACCTGTATCCCGCCCGGCACGAGCACGAGCGGGCCAATCGCAGCGAGCCCGTCCGCTCCGGCGGCAGCGAGTCGCCGTCGTCCAAAATGGCCGTCTCCCGTTCGCGGTCTCTCCCCGCCCTCTCGCCCTCGATCCCTCCCAGGAGGCGGTCCAGCTCCTCCCTCTCCTGCTGAGTGGGCGGGGCCGATCTGGACGGGTCCTCGTAGCGCTCGGGCGGAGCCGACGAATGGCCCGAGTCGGTGCTGACAGACAGCAGCTGAGCGGGTCTCTCCTCGGGGCTCCGCCCTGGGCTGCCATTGGTGGAGGGGAGGGGGGAGACGCCTGTAGCGCGGCGCTTCTTCACCTGGGCATAAAGGCTGCCATCCAACGGCCCTCGGGTGTGCGCTATATCTTGGAGGAAGTACAAAAATCACCAATGAACCAACCCTTCAGTGGGCTAAACATTTAAAACCAGCAGGGGTGGGGGATTTAAACTGGTTCATGTTTACAGCCTCGTACCCTCTAGACTGTCCTCAGGACGCATGTTAAAGTTCTCATAGGAGTCCCAGCGCACCACAGGATCGGCTGTGTTGTAGTCAACAGTGACTGCTGGATCATTGCGCTGGTATTCTCGCCCTAAACCACGTCAAAACATGGAAAGATATCTGACACTCTTAATATGGTAATACAGGAGAGAAGTACTAAGAACTCATTCAGGTGTCTATTATGGAAATATTTGTTAAAATATTTGTTACATAGAAATAGGTGCAATAAATATAGAAAGAAGAAAAAATCTAAACATCTACGAATAAAGCTGGAGTATCTATGTAGAATGCACAGTGCTATCAAATGAATCTGAATGAGAAAAGACCTCTGATCTTCTCTGGTCCAGAGGAGAAGACAAATTCCACAGTGGCATCTGGGGGAAATCTGTCATCTACAGAGAGCAGCGAGGGACAAACGCGTCAAAGCAAAAGCAAGAGATCAGCAACATCACCAGGTTCTATGAAGCCCTGAGCCAAATCTGCGTTTCGTTTTGCTTGAAACCGTGAGACAAAACGGCTCACAGTGCAGGAATGATTAAAGCTGGATTTTCCCAGCCATTCACAAGCAGTTGAAGTCCATTCCCTGCTGACCTATTACGAAGCCTACAGAGAATCTGTAGGGTGTATGTAATCTCAATTAGACAGCTGTGGTGAGCAGGTGTTATCCAGTGGGAGGAGGCCTGCTAATAAGTAGATCTTAAGCAAAAGGCCCAGGGAATTTTGAGCCGATATGAAAAACAGCTACAGGTCATGTTACAGTTGAATCTGAGCCCAACTTGGGACGTTATAGAAAACTCATGCTGATCATTTGTGGCAGGTTTGAAGGTCCTCCGGTACAGTATAACGAACCCCAGTGGTATGGAGAGGGGTGTGGTGTTATGGGGATGTCATACCTGAGCAGGCTTCATCGAGCTCCCCTTTCCCGAACCACAGCTGTGCTCCGTGGATGGTGCAGGTGTGGAACTGGAGCCGGAACACCGTGTCCCTCTCGGCCATCTGTACACGCCGGTGATAGCACTTAACCTGGGGGACGATCGAGTTATTAGTTAGTTCTCTTAGCCAAAGAGTGTGTATTTATGTGTGTGTGGGGGGTGGGGGGTTAACAGGGTTTAAAATGAGGGAACAAGGCTAGGTAGCATGTCCTGCTGAGTTCTGATGGACAGACTCACACACCATGATATCACCCTTCAACAACAGGGCAGGTTCAATGGTCACACACAGTTTTCTGCCTGTAGAGCCCTGCAAATCACTACACACACACACACACACACACACACACACACACACACACACTTAGGAACTGTGGTGCGGGTGTAAAGTTAGGGTTTGACAGGTTTATCTGAAGCGGTGTGAGCTCACTATATGCCCGAAGTGTAGAGCAGCTGCATGGACTGATAGATCTTCAGGAAGGGGCTGTAGCCTGTAGAGGAAAAGAAACTGTGAGTGTGAGACACAGTGAGACAGGAATGAGTCGACTCCTACTAACCCTCCATCACTTCCCACGCTGTGTGAGATTAAAAACAAACATGCTCTCTGTCTGTGTGGAAGCGATCTCAAACTGAACTACATGCCATCACCACTGCTATTGCTTGCGTTATCTAAGCAACCTTCCACCCCCACCCCCACCCCCACATCCACTCACCTCCGTCAGCCTGAAACCTGGGGATGGTGGGAATAAGGACCTGGTGCAGGAACAGAGGACTGCTGTTCATCTTTATGGCTCCCGACAGAAGGCCTCCAAAATAATATATATACCTACAGAAAGAGATGTGCTAAGAATGACAAAGAGGACAACAAGCAAAGAAAACAAACAAACAACAACAACAACAACATCAACAACAACAACAACAACATCCAAAATGGCGAGTGGAGAGTAAACGCGGAGGCTGAAGGGAGGGAACGGACACCTGTTCTGAGAGGGTTGAAGAGATGAGGACACTTTATCCTCGCAGAACTTCCTCATGGCCAGAGTGCTGAGAGCTTGATCCGCCCTGCTTGCGGGAGGACAGAGACGAGAGAGAGAGAGAGAGAGAGAGAGAGAGAGAGAGAGAGAGAGAGAGAGAGGCAGACGGAGACAGAGGGAGAGAAGCAAAAGATTGCCGAGAATGTAGAGAGGACACGTGAAGGTCATCCAGGATCATACAAACACCTCTTGGCTCAATGAACTTTTACTGCCTTAATAAAAGTGGCCTAGTGAGGCTGATTTAGAGCCATTCAGGAGTTCAGAAGTTTCTCACCCTGCTGAGATCTTGCTGTAGTGCATGTAAGCAGCAACGATGACCCCCGTCTTCCCTTTATTTCCCTTTAAGAAGAAACCAGCCTTTACTGAACAGGGATGCGAGGATTCCAAAAGAAAACCCACCAATCTTTACAGGATCCCTTGTAAAACTTTACAAATACTTTACAAGTAGCTTTACAAACCCACAGCAAAAGAAATGATGAGTTACAGACACAGAAGTGAACTGTAAAGGCTCCGTTTCACGTTCATCTTCTGTTCGGTCTCAGATTAAACGGCAGGGCCACTGACCTTACAGTGCAGGACCACCACATGCTGGGGGTCAGAGTTCAACCACGTCTCCATGGTTTTGCACATGGCACAGATCTTGTCCAGTGGGGGAGCGTGGAGGTCAGGCCAGCCAAAGTCATGGACCTGATGGAAGGAGAGAGAGATGGAGAGAGAGAAAGAGAGAACATTGAGCAATAATGGTTTTAAATTTTACTGTCGAAATCTGTTCTTTCAAACAATTTATGCTATACATTGTTTCATTGTAACCTTGGGGTTAAGCCGCATGATGTCATGTCTTCTCTCCGAAAGGTTAAACAACTGCAGAGGAAATGAAGAAAAAAAATCCCCATTAGGAAAGTACAGAGCAGAGCACAAGGCCACCGGAGCCACAGTGTGCCTGAACCCCCCCGGAGATGCTCACCAGAAACTTGTCCTGGTGTTTGGACTTCAGCATGGCTGCCACCTCCTTAAGGTTGAGGCGATAGCGCTGCTCGTCCAGCAGGGGGGGGAAGAAGACGGAGATGATGCGCTCGGTGATGTAGGTCAGGTCGAAGTCATAGTGGCGCTCCATCACCCGCTCCATCACTCGATCCATGCTGAAACTCCTTGGGGGGGGTGGACAGAGGGACAGTGGTGAAGAGAGAGAGAGAGAGAGAGAGAGAGAGAGATGACAGGAACAGAGTGAAAATGTTTTGGCCAGTGTGAGAGAGCACTGGTAAATACACCACTCAGACATGTCTAATTGGAGCAGAGGTCACACACATCCGGCTTTGACAGAAAGCAGTCCAGTGCTGTGTTTCTTTAGGATGGACCATGTCCTCAGTGACATGCTTGAGCGATGACGAGCTCCCCGCTGTTTACCACTCCCAACTCAACGTCAGCGGGGATTAACTTGCCTTTGGCGCTTTCACACCGCAGATAAATCCCCAAAGTTTAGGAGCAAATAAACACATGCTGGCATTCTGCTTTCAATCAGCGACATTTGCAAAGAACGGAAGGCAGGTGAAGTGCTGAAGTGCGTTTAAAGTGCTGTGGTGTGGAGTGAGAGGTAGGGGGCGCTACTGTGCCCTTACCTAGGTAGAGTACTCCTCTGTTTGGTGTACGTCAGAGACTTGGTTGAGCCCTGGACAAGAATCAACAAATCAATCAATAATTATAGGACTATTATTGATAGAGATTAGTACGTTAGCATATACACACACCACACATACTACTATACTCACAGAGAAACTTGAGTGTTACCATAACTAGTCTCTGCAGCCACAAAAACCAAGAAGAATCCTTTGGCTGTTTGAGTTTCTAAATTCTTTTGGTTTTAAATAAATGCTCTATTTTATATCAAATGTTCTTCATGGGAGCATGTGACCAGCACAACATAACTGCCCCCATAACTTTTCTACCACTGGACGTGCGCATGCACACACACACACACACACACACACACACACACACCGCGTACACACACACATACACATATGCGCGCACGCACACACGCGCACAGTGTGTGAAAGTTAGACTTTCCACCATCAGTTGGTGGAATCCCATAAGTGTGTCAGCATGCTGGCAAAGACTTTTATTCTAACACTCACTTTACAGACCGGCACACTCACAGTGCGACCCTGTCCAGAGCCTAGGAGCGCTCTACACTGAGCGCTCTACGCTGAGCGCTCTACGAATGCACTGAGCTGCAACTGTGACGTTCTGAAGGCTGCTTTCAAACTTGCTTGATGGGAAGAGCGATCGAGAGAGAGAGAGAGAGAGAGAGAGAGAGAGAGAGAGAGAGAGAGGGAGACTCTTACCAGATGTTGAATGTGTCTGGAAGAGGTTGTCGCTCTCCGCTGCTGCACATAAATGAACAGACAGAGCATAAATGAACACAGTCAAGGCACAGGAATGCACCTTTATGTTGGCTTCACATTTAATGTACATTAAGGGGCAGTGGAGGGGGGTGGGGGGGGTGGAGGGGGAAAAGACGTGTGGTTGGATGAAAAATTGAGAATCACCAGCAGCTTAGGGCACAAGGTGCGCCTCCCACAGCCCGCCTCCCCCCCTCCTGTGGCTCCTTCCTCTCCCACCCTCCCCTCTTCTCTCAGCCCCCTGAGAGAAAGCAGCTGTCAATCTGGTAATTCCTAGAAGTGTTTTCCCCGCCCACGGAAACCTCCCAAACGACTTAGACAGAAGCATGCCGTAACAGGTGGAGGAAGGAATGAGTGGGTGGATGGCTGAGCGAGCACCGGCCTTGTTTCACGGGGTCGGGGGCGGGGCCAGGGGGCGGGACTCACCGGGTCAGAGGGCTGGGCCGGAACGCAGGCGCCGCTGACCTGGAATGGAACACAAGAGCGTGACTGAAACGTACAGACATCATCATTGCCATAATCTGCCCTGCACCTTCCCAACCTCCACCATGCTCCACCCTACCCACACAGCTATGCTCACACACCTACACCCTCACGCTCCTGCTCACACAGCACACACCGCCTGCCACCGTGGTAACACCCGTCCCTCTAGTTAACTCTAGTCCTCTCGCCATGTGCCACTAAGAGGAAATGGGAGGGTGTGCTGGGTGGAGCCAGAGGAAGCACTTCCTCCCCTGCGACAGATAAGCTGAGTAAGAGACATCTCCTACATGCTACTAACGGGGGGGTGGGGGTCCACATTATCAGCAAGGTCAACATTCCCCTTAGTACTGGAACTGGGGTTGGGGAGGAAGTTGGGGGGTGGGGTTTTGACATTCGACTCACTCTGAATGAGAAGAGAAATGTTGTCAAGCACTGGGTTAACGTCAGGCAGTCTGAGGGAGGGAGTGTGTGTGATTGTGTGTGTGTGCACGTGTCCGTGGGTGTGTATGCACACACTGATGCTTACGTAACGGCCCACTGCAAAAGCACCCCCCCCCCCCCTCCAGCACATCCGCTCTCCAACCCAGTCCTGCCCTGTTTGTTTGGCTACAGGAAACACGCAGAGGGTGGGTGAGCTCATGGCACTGTGTGTGTGTGTGTGTGTGTGTGTGTGTGTGTGTGTGTGTTTTAGTTATATGATGCACCGGATAAATGAACGGTTGCATGTAAAAAGGACTTGTTGCTTTGCTGGAACACTGATTCTGGCCCTTTTGTGCATAAACTTGTGTGTGGGTGGGGTGGGTGTGTACGATGTGCATTAAAGTATTAAAGACCAGGAAATGTAAATGTTTAGATGGGGACACACTAGGAGCTCTGATGAAGAGTGTGTGTGTGTGTGTGTGTGTGTGTGTGTGTACACATTGTGTTGCTAGGTGGGCGCCCATTATAATATCAAGTTTCCTCGAATCTTAGCCCAAAGACTGACACACCTAAGAGGAGCGGACAGAGCTGCCTGAGAACGACTGGGAGAGAGAGCTGCTATTGCTCCAACGCTCCCTTCCAGCAGAGCGGCGCCAGAGCGCCAAACATCCGCGGCGCTCTGAGCGTTACCTGCCGGTGTGCAAGGACACGGTGCTGGAGACACAGTGCTGGAGCGTTGGAAAAGCAAGATTTACACTGCTGGAAACGTGGCGCTGCGCTGAACATGTTTAAGAGATTAGAGAGACCGTGTTAGAAAGCGTACGTTAAAGTGATTAGTACATGCGCCCGTTCTGCTTCGGAAGAGCAGGAAAAAAAACGCTTCACACCGTGTGTAAGTACTTGATGGTAAACGTCTTGTCTTTCAACACCTCCCTCCCTCCCTCCCTCGCTCGACTCTTCTCCTCCTCCCTCTCTCCTCTCCCTGCCAACCATTCTGCTGTCCTTTCATTCCTAGTTCTGATGTTTTTACCTCCTCTCAAGACCAAACACTCGCGCTGCATCACCACCTCCCTGGCCATGGGTGGCCTCATCTCCACCTCCCTCCATCTCTCTCCCTCGCTCTTTCTCTCTTTTCCTTCCCTGTCCCCTTATGTCACGCTGTCATCCACCATCCTCTCCTCCTCCTCCTCCAGCTCCTCGCACTCCTGCTCTCTCAGATCCCTTTCCTCACTGCTCCACCTGCTCCAGTCTCCTTATTTATTCTCTCCAACTTCCACTCTTCTACTTTCTCCACATGATGCTCCTCAACATCTCTCTCTCTCTCTCTCTCTCTCTCTCGTTTGGGGGCCCTGCAGCAAGGGAGCATTACGCCAGAACAAACATGCCAGATTCCATCTCCTGCGCCAACACTTACGCACTTGTTTCCTGCAAATGCTCTCTCTCTCTAACTCTCTCTCTCTCTTCCTCTAACCCCCCCTCTCTCTCTCTCTCTCTAACTCTCTCTCTCTTCCTCTAACCCCCTCTCTCTCTCTCTCTCTAACTCTCTCTCTCTCTTCCTCTAACCCCCTCTCTCTCTCTCTCTCTCTAACTCTCTCTCTCTTCCTCTAACCCCCCCTCTCTCTCTCTTTCTCTCTCCCTCTCTTCTCTTTCCCCGTTTCTTTGCTCTAACAGTAATGGCCGAGACCCTAGCAGGCTTCCCCTGTGCTCTATGACACTGAGCTCCAAATCCAACACCACGGTTGTCTCCAGTCAGCCTGAGGTAGGGGAGACTGAGGAGCGTGCTCCACCCCCATCCAAAGGAGATCTCCACCTCCAATATGGACCTGCTAGAACCACTCGAGGCCTTCCCTCTACAGCGTACAACCCCTGTGTACCCAGACAGCATGAAGCAGAGCATGTGGTGTGTGTGTGTGTGTGTGTGAGTGTGTGTTTCCATGTCTCCTCCTTTAGGCCTGGGTCTCTGTATCTCTGCACAGTCTCGGACTCTGACAGCCTGTACAGTGAACAGGCCCAACTGCCCTTGGGGCGTCTGCTCAAGTAACAAGTGCTCATGGGCCTGACCATCCCACAGGGTGGGCGGGGTTTAGCCAGAACCTAAAGGAAGCCTGCCATCCAGACAACCAGGGTTTAGGACCACAGTGTGATATGGGTAGAGAGCACTGGAGAGAGGAGGAGATGGAGGCTCGGAGTAGCAGAGGATGCGTGGGTGGAGAGGCCTCTGGTGTAAACAGCTCCATTAGTCAGATTAGTCAGGGAGGAATGTGCTCCTGCTAAGGCTGCCGCTGTCTGTCCAAAAGGGGTTTTCCTCCATTTTTTCACTGTTCCCACCATCTCCTACCACACTACCCAGAATGCTTTGTGACATGGTCTGTATTCATCAAAAGTTTAATACTGAACACCGAGAGCACAACAACGATCATGAGGTCATGGCTGTAAGACTCCAGTAGCATCTATGGCACAAGATGCATTTGAAAACTGCTTTTGTCATCATCATACACAGTGTTCCAAACTCACACGAACATTCTTCTACGTATGTAATTATTTCGGTCATTATGGTAAAACCGACGTTCTGAATCTCCTACACTGATAAAAGAAAGGCCATGCGTATAGGATCTGTTTTTCTGTGAGGTCTGGAATGGTCCCCATGTGGTTGAATGTGAGGTTATGACCTCATAAAATAT
>JAOXYF010000023.1:7497990-7508611 GCA_028565775.1 Sternarchorhynchus goeldii
GGGTTAGGTTTAATCTGAGTTAGGGTTAGGTTTGACCTGATTTAGGGTTAGGTTTAATCTGAGTTAGGGTTAGGTTTAATCTGAGTTAGGGTTAGGTTTGACCTGATTTAGGGTTAGGTTTAATCTGAGTTAGGGTTAGGTTTGACCTGATTTAGGGTCAGGTTTAATCTGAGTTAGGTTTAGGTTTGACCTGATTTAGGGTCAGGTTTAATCTGAGTTAGGGTTAGGTTTGACCTGATTTAGGGTCAGGTTTAATCTGAGTTAGGTTTAGGCTTGGTCTGAGCTCCTGTCTGCTCTGCTGACAGCAGCCTTTGTCCATTCAAGATGGCATCGAGTATCTTTGCTTCCTTTGAACCCAGTGTGCGCTGTGCCCTGTATTGCCCCTCCCACTCCCCCGGGCTTTTTGATCCAAGCCACTGGCATTAAGGCCCGTCAGGCCGCTTTGTTCCAGGTGGGGCGAAGCACTGCTTCCAAAGCAGCTCTTTGTTCGGCCTGGTTGGCCGAGGGTGTCGAGAGCCAGGAGAGGCGACTGCTTCCCCGCAGGAGCAACAGGGTCGTGACAAGGTGCCAATGCCCGGCGTGACTCCCCCGGGGGCCTAGCGACCGCGCCCTTCCGCCGCTGGTATCATCCCCGTCACGACTACGGCCATTTACTGAGATTCAGCCAGACGTCTCGTATGACAGGGAAAAACACAGCGAACTGAGGCTACAATCATGAGAGTCCGCAGTGTGTCAGAGCTCAGTTTCTCACAATTTTTCTTCGACGTGCTACCTGTGTTTACTGCAAAGTTCTCAAGATAACCGATTGCAGCAAGAATCTATGATTCAGCAAGATTAAAAACCGAGAACATCTGAAGAGCCACAGGTGAACAGTGGGAAACGGTTGAGGAACAATCTCTATGGTAGTTGTTATATTTGAGAGAAGACAGCTGAACAAATATCTTGTTTTAGTGAACTCTAGCTGTTCTTGTGCTCAACCAGATGAATGGAGAGGAGAGTGTAAAGGGGATTAGATCTTCCCCCAGATTACCAAATCCATACCTTTGTCTACATGCTTGGTACAAAACAGTCCACAAACGATAAACTCTCAGTATAAAAACCACCCACAATGCGCTTTTCCTCAAGATTTCAGTGAAACATTCACAGAACTTTTGTGGAACAGGATTCTGAGCTCGGTGGTAGGACGGCCATGTGAGCTGCTCGCCACACACGTTAACCTCAGCAAGAAAAAGCACGATGCATGTGTGCCTGGGCCAACACCCTGCAGACCCCTGCAGGCCTGGGATGCCAAAACAGGCTGTGGCCAGAGCCACCATCCTGAGCCCCTCAATGAGCCTTTCACAAGAGCACACACTTGCCTCAGAGAGAGAGAGATAAAGACAGCCAGACCAAGCTATTCGTTCTAAGAAGCGAAGGCTCTTAATTTGTCCGGTATTAACATTGCTTGGATGGTTGATGATATGACTAGAGAGCAGGAAAATATAAATAGCTTATAAACAGCTCCTTACCTTGCTTTCACATTTCTTATGAGTGGCCGTTTTGCATACTGGAGATAAGAGAGAGAACAAGATAAACAAGAGAGAACAAGATAAACAAAAGAGAACAAGATAAACTGCTTTAGCCAATTAAAACAGCAGTAATATGACATTTCTTCCAAACAGTGTTTCCTTGAGTCACGCTTTCTAACAGCAGCCAGAACTATATCAGCTTACTTGTGAGATAAATAAGTCTGGTAAAGCAATGGAGTCATCCAGGTGGGCGGAGTCAGGGGAGGGGCTTACCTCGGCAGAAGGAGCCCAGGCTGTCTATGCTCTGCTTACACACCACGCATTGGCGCTTCTTCTTGAAGGTCTTCTCCTTGAAGATGTGGGGCTCGCCCTTCGCCTATAGAACGGAAAGAGGTTACGCTAGCCCTGGAAAGTAGCCAGAGCTCCTTCAGTTCAATTCAGCGTTTGCTTTATCTCCATGCTATTTTCTCATGGGAGTCACCAGGTCTCGTACAGGTCTCATTTATGTCTCCTTTTCCGTCAGAGACTCGTGAACATGGCTCTTAAGGCTCTCTCCCCCGCTTCGTGGCTCATCTGTCAGAGTCGAGCATTAACAGCTAGTCTCACTGCAACACACCTCGCCTGCAGACATTTCACGCTAATGGAATCCGGAGGGCTCACGTAGGTGACCCACCCTGGTGATCTCTGCAGACTACCTAACACACACACTGCCTTGGTTTAAGCTCTGAGCTGATCACGGCCCAAAGCTGATCACGGTTCAAAACGCATGCGCCAGGTGTGTGTGAACACGTGACCGTGTGTGTCTTTCCGTCGTCGTACAGCGGTCGGTTGAGGTCAAGGGAGGCCAGGCGCACTCTCTTCACTCTGCACCGGATGGCACTGTTTGGACAGCTGGCTAGGTGTGTAGTGTCCATCAGTACCACACAACTGATGCTGAGGATTCTCCGATGTTCAACCTCCCCGTCTGTCTGCCTCTCCTCACCCTTTAACGATACCCACCCATCGGTCTCAACTCAAACCTTTACTCAGGTACCAAAAATGGCCTAGTTTCTGTTTTTCAAATGTAAGGCATTTTCCTGTCTTTTACCTATATTTCCTTCACTGCAAGAACATTAGTTAATACACATGCTCACATTTGTTTTTCATATGCAGGGCCTGTGAAGTTATATTTAATTACAGGTAACTACCCATAAATCAGTTTTATCAATTTTCTAACCCCTATTATGTCTTTATTTACACATTAATTTACATCCAAAGGTGCAAAAATATACCCCCCCCCCCCAATTCCACCCAATCGCTGTCTTACTCTGAAGACACAGAGGCATTAAAAAGCCACAGCACGCAGCAGTAATGTGCTTAAGAGACACAATGGAGACAAGGGGAACCAATCACAGCGAGCGGCTCGCGCGTTAAAACCCCTAGTGTAGGCTGGCAAGCGAGAACGAAACCAACATCCAGGCACGGACGCACATTTCAAACGGGAAGCTCATTTCCGCTTGCCCTCTCTGCAGGCCAGATACTGAACCGAGAAGATACGTTCAGGACTGCGGCCCCTTTTAAAGCAGAGCGGATGCTTGGTAACGAAGGGTTAAGGACACCGCGTTCGTGCCCGATTAGCGGCGGTTGCCACGGTGAATCCCAACACCCTCTCTCAGCTTCCTGCCAACACCCTCAGTGGTGCGGAAGACAGTTCAGTGAGGATGATCGCGCGTTTGGTGACATCCTGGTTCTTAACAGAGGGACGGTTATAAAACCTGTGGCATCTCTGGTACTGACAACAGATAAAAAAAAATTTAAATCTGTTCAAAGATAGGATTTTTCCGTCACCGAATATTCCACAACAATCAGGTGTCAGGCTGTAGCTCCACCCTCCTTCCTTCTTCCCACCTATCATGAAAGTCCAGATTGGCATGTTAGGTTTTATCAACTGAGATTAAGATTATATTTACAATTTAGGCAGTGGGTGCGCATGCAGAAGAGGGAACAGGGCTGGGACTAGTTGGAACAGCTTAGCTGCCATGTTCTTCTGCCATTTCTACACCAGCCATCTTAAATCCTCACATGTATTGCCATTTTGCTTATCTCTTTCTTTGGAACCAGTGATACATTTTTGTTCACGGTGCTCAGAGGCTCTACTCACTTAAGATCTCCCAAATTATTACTGTCCGAACCAAACGAATGAACTTATACACATCGAAGATTGATTACATGTTGATTACAACTCCATGACAGATGATTCACCTCCACTTCTGGCCATGCTTTCTAGATGGACAACCACCATGATTTAGCGCTCCTTGTCTTATGCTGATTTTAATCTCATAAACTCGGCTTGCTGGTACTGAAGTGCGGTTAGTGTGTGTATGAAAAAGGGGGAACAAACCCGAACAGCTCCTACCTTTTCAATCCGGTAACCCACGAGGGTCAACGCCCCAACCGAAAAAAATGGCATCCACCCCAACACTTCAAAATGAAACACTAGTTACATGTATGAGCCGAAAACCACCCCTCCCATCACTCGTGGACCCTGCCGTTGCCCCTGGCAGCTCTGTGACATGAGTGAGGAGTACTTGAGTTTGGGGAGGGGGGGTCAGGCAGGGAACAGTGCACCAGGCCAGGCCCTCTGCCTATGTGCAGTCCATAGACAAGGAGAGCCTGTTCATTTCACTTCAACCAGCTAGAGCTGCAAGCCAGCGGCTCCACAGGCGGAAAAAAGATGGCTTTTGAGAGCGAGAACCCGCCCCTTCGTCACACCGCTCCAGACCCAAATCAAAGAACAGAGGAGGAATTGAAGGGAGGAGCGGACAACCTTGACACACCCACACCCATCCACCCTCCCTCGCAGGCAAAAAAAAACCCCACCAAAAAGCAGGCATGGGCGATATACAGATATACACGAACGCGGGCTTGAAGTCAAAGTCAAATGCTTGAATCTCCCGAAAGGACTCCAGCCTCAGCTCCGTCCAGACCTCCATCTGCCCTGTTGACTGCCCCGCCGGGTTACCACCGGCATCCTGATAACTGTTAGGCTGGTCGGTGTGGGGTGGCTAAACAAACCGCTTAAGGGTGCAGTAGAAACTCTGCATAGGAAGGACGAAGACACGTGTCCTTCAACCCACCAAAAGCCCTGGGATAGGAGCCCCACATCAGGTGCCACTGCCCGGTGACGGTCCATTTCAAGATTAGCTTGAAACTTGGGGACTGATCCACCAGAGGTGTGATCCAACGCCTCTAGAATGCTTGTGGGTTTGAGCACCGTGCAATCAACCCTATAAGCCCTACAGTTTTCCCACTGGCAGCCTTTCTACAGTGAGCAGGGCGAGTTGCGCTTTTGCTGCAGTTGTTCTGGAAGTTCTTGCATGCTTGTGGTCTTCTTCCATACGTCGCCCCTTTCATTAGTATGGCTCACTCTGCAGGGGACATCCAAGAATACCCCCACCCCACACACACACACACACACACACACACACACAAACACACACAAACACTCCCGCCCCTCTGAACGTGTGTGTGTGGGGACGGCGAGAAGAAGGACCCGTTCTGTAAGTGTATGCATGAAATTGGCCTGTGAGCGTATCCAGGGTGGGACATGCAGTCAAGGGAACAGAGGCAGCCTGTTCCTGAGATGAGGTCAGCGCTGAGCCATTACAGACTTCCTGCCCTCTGCTCTCTGCGGCTTTCCTGACGTATGGCACCCTCGCACGTTTCCCTGCCTCTGGTTCGACTGGGGTGGGGTGGGGTGAGGGTGGGGGTAACATGTGGGTGTGCTTTGCTGCGTTTCTTAGGATACATCACACCTTTTTAGTCTTCCTTACAGAAAATGGCCATGGATACTGCAGTTTGTTTTAAAATGGGACTGTGCTGCAAGTCCTTTGCCAGCAAAACCCTAATATCATTCACTCCTCGGGACACCGCAGAGCACAGACTGAGGTTCTAAGGATCCTTTTCTGGATGTTGAGGAATCTCTATGCTGCTTCGTCCAGTCGTTCTCCAGCCAGCCTCTAACCCTCAAACCTTCTGCTCTTCTGCTCGCAAGCAATAGAAAATATGTGTTGTGATTTTTTTTTTCCTACGTTTTGATCATCTGATGCAAAATACCTTTTCTGATGTTTAAGGAGCTGCACGATTTTGACCAAAAACAAACCCCAACATTCAGCGAACCAGCAGCACCAACCGAGGACTCGACAGAAAACATGAACATTCAGTTGTTTAGGTCGTGTAAGTGTTTTTGCAGTGTTCTGAAACACTCCAGCCCTGTAGATCCACCAGTTTAGCCATGCGAGCGTAGCATTAATAACAATATCCTCTACTCTGGCTGGGCTGCACTGGGCCCAGTGCCTCAGGTCTATGAGCTGGGTCTCTCAGGTCTATCAGCAGGGTCTCTGCACTGGAACCGTGGAGCTCGTGAACGCATCTCATACAGGCCAAGTTGCGCATCTGGAGCGCAGCGGCAGACTGTTAGCAAGGAAGAACTCCGAACGACACAATGTTATCAACTTACCAAATATAACACTTTGACTTTCCTCAAAACACTCAAACAGACCGGGGAGCTCGAGACTATGGGACACACAATGGAGGAAGCGTAGACCACACAAAGCACTGAAAACACACACACAAACAGCTAAGCTATTGTTCATAACATCCTATTGTTCATCTGGTACACCCAGGTTCTTGCCTATGTGTTTTTGTGGTTATCCACCAGCTTTGCATTACATGTATTCACTTAAAAACAAATAAGTATGCACATGAATTACAAAAATAACAGCCCTATGGTTCCCCTACGGCACAATATGTACTTTTTGAAGCTTGGTGAAGTCAAACTTTGAATTTTGAACAAGTATCTATCATGGAACGGAGTTATTTATCATGTAATCACTGCACTGCTTTATATGATAGTAATTTTCACTCGCCGGTTTATATTCTAGCACTGTACCCAGTCATCAGTCGTTACCATCATTGTACTGTGAAGCAGTGCAGCTCTTTCTGTGTGTGCGTTTCTCTTGGGTAAACAGCTGTTTTCTCTAGCCAGTGCAATTCATAGCGTTTTCACTTGAAGGGATGTGCGTGTGCGCGTGTACGCACGGACACAGCTGGATATGAACTGAGACAGTTCAGGCAAACCCATCACAGAGCATCGTGAGCGCCGTGGAGTCCAAAACACAGTCATAGGTCACTCGGATCGAGCGTGAACGCGAGACAGCAAGGGAGCGTCCATCACACATCAAATCCGTAGTTCGCGTTGAGTATATTTATATATATTTGGAGTATATTGTCACTCCAGAACACAACTCGCCACCATTGTGAGCGGTCAAATGCAGCCCCACGGCCGTTACCAGTCCAAACCTGAGCGACGACTCTTATCTGCTGTTTACCTTGTCATTAGCTGGCTCCCAGCACGCTCGCAAGGAGATGCAAATATGTCGTACTGTGCCAACTCGTGGTCTCATCAGGTGCTCAACAGCCTGGCTGCATAACGTAAGATTCGTAATCCTTGTTGAGATCGCCTACCAAATTCAACGAGTTTCCGTTCGACGCGCTTGGGTTAAATACGGTCTACGGGGCTTTTTGAGTCCGCGCATCATTACGAGTGTCCGCTGCGGGAGGGACCAGCATGTCCCAACAAAACGTCCAGCGTCATCCGGAGTCATTTTGAGAACGGAACGAAGCATTTCAGGAACTCACTACGAGGCCAAGCGCTGGCTCAGTGACAAATTCCAGGAGGGTCCGCATCTTTCGACCCCCATTCTCTCTTTACGCGTAGACCTACACTTAACTAAACAGACGGAGTTAGGACGGCATCATCGGCTTATTATTTCAGTTGATCCAATCATTCGATCTGTTCTTCTCCTTGTGGTACGTGAGCTATTGGACTAGAGTGAGACTCGACAGTTATTTTCAGTCGCCTTCTATCTGTCTATGTTATTGACCTGGGGAAGCCCACATAGGCCTTCACTTAAACCTGGAACTTTCACTTAAAGATGGAAGATGCAGTAGATTAGATTAGATTCAACTTTATTGTCATCACACATGTACGAGTACAAGACAACGAAATTTAGTTTAGCATCTAACCTTGTGCTTTCAGCTTCTAAGGCTGAACATCGACAGAACTCTACTCTAGGAGATGTGTATACAAACCTTTATACAAACCTTATACCATATTTGTTGATATGTTTTCTGTCACCAAAACTACAGAAAAAAATTTCTGGTCACATTTTGGATGAAGCAACACAGAGTTACTGAATGATAGCAATTTCACAGCCTGTTCTCATTGGATCACACTAGAGTCTTAAAATCCTTAACTACACACATCCAGCAAGTCATACTTTTTATGCTTTGCGGCATTAGAACGCCTTCACTGAGGCGTTTAATAATTTGTGACGCAGTAACTATTAGTAACCAATTCGTCTCGTTACAGTGAGGAGGGGGAAGGATTCGCCAGAAGTCATATGATTACTTTTTCTGCCACATACCTAAGGTCCAAACTATGGCAAAAGTTAGAAATGCTAAACTGTGTATTCTCAGTGTTGCCTCGGCACACAATTTACTATAAACACTTTACATGACAACGGGATGTTTCGAATTATAGACCGTCAGATTTAATTACTAAAGTAACAAAACTTTCAGCTTGTTTCAATAGGTTTTTATTTATTGTTACGTAAGAGGGGAACTCATCAACCAAACAGCATGCCGAATCTACCGATGAAAACCCCCTAGGTTATGTTACGCCATCTCTGACGTGCTCATTCTGTTTTGCTATTAACCGTGCCAGAGAACATGGAAAACGTGGACATTAGAGACGCAACTGCGCCAGCGCGAACAGACTGTACAAGTTGGTGGCAATGCCCTCTCACGTTAAACAGACCTAACCCAAATCAATAAAACAGTTAGTGGTACGTTACTTCTTGTACATAAATGTACCGCAAGATACTAAAACAAAGTTTTACCAGACTCTACGTATAATTGCGCATGTAGCCTTTTAAAGGAGACGCTAGGCATCGCGCGCAAACGGTGTGGCGCGTAACGACAAATACGCGACAGTGTCAATAGGATGCTGTAAGAAACCCAAGTACTGCATATAGTGTAGCAAACTGACACTAGATATAGTAATGCATACTTAAAAATATTTGCATAACAGAAAAACAGACGCAAACAAAAATATTACTAGGATATTAAATGTCCAGAACTTTGGAACGCGAACTCAATAAATAGATAAACCAGAACTCAATAACCAGAAAGTTTTATGCTGTTTTTTTTTTTAAGTCGAGCCTTACCTTACTCATGTTTCTCCACGAAACTCCACCCAACACAGGTATATCGATTTCACGTTTTAAGACATTTCATACATTCCCTATTAGACTCTATTTAGAATTCGAACAGGCTTCCGACTGCTGATGTTATGTTTTCTTTACTTTCCCACAACTCTGTGGTCATGGGAGGAGTCACGAAGGAAAAAGACGTTTGAGGAATGTATTACTGGAAGTAGAGTTTTTGATTGGATACCTCATGGAGAAGGGGTCTAGAATGTATTCTTGATTGGCTGGAATGCAAAATGGGATGTCCGTTTCGTTGGCTATTAATGTAAAGTTCTAGTTCCAGCGGCAGTGTGGAAAAGATAATAATCATACTGATTAAAAAACGTACGCACACATCCCAAAAAAGCAAGCCCAAAACAGTGACATGGTTTGACCAAATTACATAATACCATACATATCGTATGTCTATTGAAAATGAACCTATGTAAAAACAAGGTAAGCATGCACTTTTGATATACATAAATATACATACTGAAATTTTGTGATTAATGCAGTGTGAATTTAGAGAATCAATTACATACAATGTAATATTTACTACGCCGTTTCCCGCACATAGCATGCGACCGATACGATTGCGACATCAAGTGGTGGAAGATGTCATCGCGCCGTTTTTCACTATTGCATAGGAGCGTGCAAGTAATATACAGTATATTGTGTCCGAGTGTAGAATGAGATGTCCGAGAAGTGTAAAATGTGTGTATAAGTGTGTAAAATAGTAATATGGCATGTGGGATCAGTTAGACGTTGACCACTCAGAATCTGAAACTAATAACTATTATCATTAGTATTCATGATGAGAACTTATACCTGCTTGCTGTTTAAATAGAAAGATCTGATCATAGACCTCATAGGCCCTTGTTTTGCCATTAGGTAAGGACTGATTAAAGAAATAGTGTCAGCCTAAAGTATGAATGTATTTACAACTCCTCGCTCAATTTAGTACCTTATTGGAGTTGGGAGAGAGAGATGTTTCTTGGAGATAGCAGAGAGGGAATGGGAAAATGGAATACAGGCCAAAGAATAAAGTGGGTGGGGGCCTGAGAGAGAGAGAGAGGAGAATGAAGTTGAAAGAAATAGGAGAAAGGGGTAAAATCAGCTTCATGAAAAAAGTGTGTGTATGTGTGTGTGTGTGTGTGTGAGAGAGAGAGAGAGAGAGAGAGAGAGAGAGAGATGAAGTCAGTGAGAGAGAGAGAGAGAGAGATGAAGTGAGGGAGGAGAGAGAGAGAGAGAGCGAGAGATGGGGGGCTAGAAGTGAGCAGAGTGAATAGGAGTTCAGCCCCTTTGTCCCAGGAATGAAACACGTCCCCATCACACTCCGCAAGTTACACAGCCACGTGGATATGAATTTACACCATTTACAGAACCCCAGGGAGGGGCGCAGGAGGGGCGAGAGCAAGAAAAAAGAAGCCTTTGTATGCTGGAGGGGCCTGGCGAGAACCCGCGCTCTCCGCCTGCCTGTCCCTACAGACTTCTTGCCTCTTTCCAGCCCTCCTGCATTTCAGGAAAGTGTAAACGCTGGAAGGGGAAGGGGGCGGGAGAGAACAGACCCTGACAAACTCTGGGAACCCCGAACCAGATTCTGCAGTTTGGGAACTTACAGATTTAGCCCCTGAATGCCAGTCCTGATTATGCCATTTGGGAGGGAGTGAAACCATGTTTCAATGGATATGTGTGTCTGTGGCACTAAAAACTGTTCCATGAGAGAAAACAGGAAGGCTAGGCTGTGTTTACACCTAAAGTTCGCTCAGAGCATAGAAGGTCTTAATGTATCATTCCTTTAGTGGTGTGGGGTAGGGGTGAATT
>JAOXYF010000023.1:7514044-7524817 GCA_028565775.1 Sternarchorhynchus goeldii
CCCCCCCCCCCCCCCCCCCCCCCCCCCCCCCCCCCCCCCCCCCAGCGGCGCCTGTTAGCATCCCTGCGGGGAGTAAGAGACTGAGCGTTTAGGTAGTAGGGAAGAAAGTGAAAGCACGGCCGGGAACGGCGAAAATAGAACCGACGCAACCGGCCCAAATAAGGAAGGATAGACAGAAGGCAGAGGAGCGAGTCGATAGGGACTCACCGCACTAGACACGCCAGCCTCTGCTTTTTGTTTTTAAAATAAACACTCGTTTATTTAAAATGTACCGACCGCTTGAAAGAATGCTGCAAGCGTGCAAGCAAAAACAAACCTACACACTGTTGCGGTTGTAGTATGTCGTAGTGTTTACAGTTCCATATACGCACGGGACCTGAAACGAAGACAATGATTTATCCGTCGATTATTTTTCAGTGGGTATTGCGCTTAACCCAGTCAATCTAAGCACAGTTTCCCAAAAGCGTCGTAAAACATAGATCTTTTTATGGTAGAGTGAGCGATAGACTGAACACTTTCTCATTTAAGATGATCTTAACACTGCAGTGATTTTAGGAACATGCAGCACCGGATATTTGCATCCGTTGGTTTTATAGAACAGTCGGGAGGGGAGTCCCCAATCATTGCTTTTGTGGTGGCAGTGCTTTCCTTTCGGGTTTATACGGCTGGGAAAGACTCCTTCTACGCTCAGTTTATAGCAATTCCTTGGCTGGTGGATGCGCCCACCAGCGGTGCTACGCACCTGGGTTTGGCCCAGTAGGCTGTAGTACAACACGTTTACATGCAGGGCTGTTTATGGCATGGCTAATAGAGGGTAACAACTCCACTTACTCATGTGACTTCAATCAAGGAAAACTTCATATAAAATATTTTATGCAGCATATTAGTATGGGAATGTCTAGAAAGAGTTCAATAGGTAATATGAATTACAATAAAATGTATATTAGCTTTGTTCTTAATGCCCAGGATATAACAGATGTCTGCAGGACACTACCCACATGGGAGTATAAGAGAGATTATGGTGTAAGAGGGCTCTGTTTATTCTAAACCATAATCTAAAAGCCCCCACAGAAGCTAAACAAGGCCTTTTCTACATTTACCGCAGTCTCCACCTAAACCAGCGGTCAGTTAGCACATATTGTAATGCTCTGGAATTGTCCAGGGTTTGGTTAGTCCTGTATTTAGAATTCTAATCTTGAGCTTGCTGGCCAAGGACAAAAAAACGATTGTGCCCAGATCTGGGTGTGTGTCCAAGAGCTTGAGGAACAGAGACCGCAGGACATGGCAGTATTTCAAATACAGGGACTGAAATGTGGCCAAGCTCTAAGGAAGATTGCACAACCAAGAAAATAAAAACAAAGCACGATTAAAAACATCCTTTTAACCAGTAGTGCATGATGGCTCCAAGCATTTTATGAATACAGGAAAACAAACTCAGATTTTCCCCTCAGATTTCAGCATCACTAAGTTTTAACATCTCAGGGATATAACGGAAGGAGAAGAGCTGTGTATCAGTAGTCACGGCATTCACTAAACAGTTGCCATATGTGCAGTGATCTAGCCCACCTGAACAGTCCTACTATTCCCCCAGAGAAGAAACAGGGGCCAAACCCTAAAAAGGGAACTTTAAAAGCTTATGAAGCGGTGTCTCAGTAATTCCAAAGGGTTAATTTAGGGCATGAACAGTGTCATGTATCCGAGCAGAGCTCATCCGTTTAGTCATTAAGCTGTGGTGAAAATAGGAAGACTTTTTTAACCACCACCATCTTGTACAATGAGAGATTCTATGTGGTGGCTTTGAGAGGAGGCTTGGCAGAATGCTGAGCCAAAACTGCTTGGAAACCAGACTAGAGATCCAGGAAGGAAAGGAAGAAACTCCAAATCAATCGCCACATTTGGTTCAAAGTCGGAAAAACAAAAGTCCCGTTGTGCGCCGACTCACAGGTACAAAGGACGGATGTGTGATGAAGCTCTATTAATAGTGACTGTAATGACCGTTACGGTGGAGGGAATGGCAGCGAGACAGAGGCAGGGATGCTACCAGTAACATCCTGTGTCAGACAGACACTGTTACCCATGGCGTAAGGTAACATCACATCTGACTGGGCTTGAAATCAAAGGGACGGTGGAGCCTAGATCCATGTCCAAAGCAACTACAAAAAACAAAAACAAACAAAAAATTATATATAAAAAAAAAAGAGGGGGGGAGGGGGTGGTGGTGGTGTGTTTATCTCTGGATTTCTCCTCTACAGTTAAGCTTTGGCCAAGTTATCAGAAAACAATCGAAGTGGGAGGCAGCAACAGGAAAACGCTGAGAAAACGTCAGCATCGCATGGCGATGGGGAAAAGCTCGCGCAGATGTTCAGGCGGAGGAACACCGGGTTCCTGTTCACAGCGGCGCATGCAGCGGCCCTGTCCGCTTCCCGTCACGGGCTGCCGTTCTAGGAGCAGCGATTAGGCTGCGGAGCCTGGCCTCTATTTACAAGACCCCAGCAGCCTGGGGTTTGAGGGCACATTCTTCGGCCCCGGGCCAGCGAAGGGTCAGAGGGCGAAGGGGAGGCCAAGACGGAGTTTCTCAGCATGGAAGTGAATAAAAGCTACACAGGCTGGGCTCCTCTTTGGTGCACAGCGCTTTCAATTGAAGCACTGAGTCATTTGCGAACTTATTGTGGCTTTTGGTAACCTGTGGGCAAATGACTGCAAATTCCCTGCATCCATTTTGGTAAAACTCACCCTCAACAACCACACAGCGGGCTTTATTACTGAAACCCCACATTCCCACGGAAAGGCAGTGCTTGCTTTCAAGTGTGCTTGCTTTCCTGGGAACTGGAGATGATGAGTAGCATGGAATCTCCCTTAAGCCTTGCATTGAACTGATACGCTGCAATCTTAAGTGTTTGCACATGGAAGGTTCATGATGTCTTGCATTAAGATGGATTCCTGTTCCTTTCAAACACATCGACCAGATGCAAAGGGAACCTTACAGATGACCTTTGACCTCAAAGTCACGCACGAGTTCAAAAAGAGACGGAGATCTTTAACAGAGCCCTGGCTTTTGGGCAGACTACAGGGCATGACCTTGTCACCCCGTCTCCTGCATCTCCTACGAAAGAACTCCTCTGCAGGAGGAAACGCGTCTCTCTTAGAGCTTCGATCTCTTGGTCTTGTTCACTTGATAGGGAGTCTGTGTTTAGACAAGCTGGCAGCATGTGATTATTTGATTAAATAGCTGTGGTGGCCTGTGAAAGTGGTCCAAACCAGAACCGAATAGATCAGGATACACATTTAAATGAAGCTTTCCATTCATCTCAATTACCCTGAGGATGCTGTAAAACACTTTTTTTTTTATATATATATTTGTTATTCAGTTACATTATGACATCACAAGAGAGCTCCTTGTTCCTTCAGGAAACTTTGAAACCCTGGAAGCAATGAGCTATAAATGAATAGTCTAGGCTGTACAACTGAATATAGACTTCATAACTGTGTTATTAAAATCTTTATTCAGAATGCACACAAACGGCACTGGGTGATTCAAAAAGCAATTAAGGTCGCCAACTTTTTTTAAGAGTACACAGGGCAAAGGGACAACTGTTTGTATATGACTAACAAGCTGTTCATCCATCCCATTTGAATGCGAGGCCGTTGATACAAAATGTTTGTTCTGACGGCAGACCAGGCCACAGAGGTAGCTCAACAAACGTCTCCGCAAGGATCTACAAGTCATGTAGGGTGAAAAAAGAAAAACAAACGACAACAAAAAAAAAACATTGCATTGATAGAGTTCGCAAAAATTGATTTATATAGTGTGGGGAAATGTTTGCTTTCTGGCACCCAGTTAGTAGGAAGTCATCCCTGATACAAGCCTCATAATTTGCTAGGGGTTAAGACATGACGTCGGGTTCAGGGGCTGAACTGCCGTTGAACGGATCATGCGGGTCAGACGTCCGCAGAGCCGCGGCGAGGCTGTTTGACACAGTCCAAAAAGAGAGGAAAAAGCGCAAATCCCTTGCAGCTAGACACCCAACTTTGGTATGAAACCTACCGTGTGGCACTCTCCACTTTTAAGCTAGAAGCTAGATATGCAAGCGAGGTGCCACGCAAGCTCGAGTGACTGCGCCAGTGCCGTCGGATTGTCTGTTTTGAAGCTCGTTTCTTTATTAGTCGTGGTACTTTTCATCCAACTTCCCAACACGTCCTCTTGTAATCAAAAATGAGTCCGATATCGTTCCGCACTCACTTCCTTTCAAGTCCTGCAAAAGGGAGCTGCTCTTAGACGGGGATTTCGCTCTAATGTGGTTGAGCTGGGACCTTCAGTGCTGCATGGAAAAGAAGGGGAAAAATAAAATAAAATAAAATAAAAAAAAAAAAAGCTGGAGAATTAATTCAGAATTCATGTTTGACTGTGTTCGCGGCAGTCCGTCCGCCGCTCAGTCTCCACTTTCCTCGACATCTCCCTGGTCGCCGTCCATCAGCAAGGCTGCATATTTACTGGCCGAGCTGAATTTCTGTCAAGAGAGATTAAAACAAGTTGTAATCAAACTGCTAAAGAAATAGCTTGCCAGAGGAAATTTTTTTTTTAAAGTTTAAAACTCCCTTTCCAATTCTTTCTTTTGAAGGTGAAAAGGTCCTTTGTTTATTAAACAAACGACCTTAGCCAACAGTGGCTTTAAAGTCGACATTTTTAAAGATGCTGACATCTGCCGATTCTACGCTGGGAGTGAAAGGGGAGCACGACCAACAAATCAGCAGCACTTCAGTCAGCTGGACTTCAGCAGGGCTTTTCTATTACTTTAAGTGCTTCAGACCTACATGTGCCATCGAGACCTACATGACTTTGATAAATAAGCACATTTTCTGATTCATTTCTCATTTCCAAATCTGTTAAGGAATGTTCCTCAACATCAGAAATGAACAAACATTCATTTTTGTAACCAGAGCTCATATAAAATATTAGCTTGTTAAAGCCGTCTGGTTAATTGATCCAAGTTGTATTAAAAAAAAAACACACCACCATTTCTTTTTTGATGGCTGCTTCAGTTACTTGAAACAGGCCTCGTCAGATAAGTTCAAAATGTGTTGGATTTCATGAGAAAGGGACTTTCAGGAAAAGAACGTAGCTTTAAAAAAAAAAGTCTAAAAACATAGCTGATGCTTTAAGAGAGCATCATACAAGAGCTGATACAAGAGAGACCGATTATTTATTTAGTTCCCCATATGATGGGTCTCTCCCTCAAACCCAGAACAGCACCAGCAGAACAGACTGAAAGTGCAACATACCAAGTGTGACCGTGGAGTCTGTTTACAGAAGAGAGCTTTCTCCTCACTGAGGGTGAAGACATCTATGATACAAGTGAACTACACCCCCCCCCCCCCAACCCCCTTCTGACATTTTCCTCTTACCATTTCATCAGTGTATTCCCCCCCCCATTGAGTCATGGACAGTTCCTAGTCCTTGCAAACATTTCATCAGAGCAACAGTGTTGCTTCTCTGCTCACTATGAGCCTGTGTAAACAACACACAAATTCCACAGCCGATGAGCTCTAACGTCCCCTACGCCCTGCTGAAACAGGAATCACGACTTGCACAAAACAAACAAACAAACAAACAAAAACATGAAGGATTTGATTGTTGAGGTTTTGATTTGGTGAATCTGGAAATAAGGAGATCTACTTTGTACTTGGCATGGCCACTGTGCCTTGGGAACTAAAATACTGACTTGCTGATAATGCATTCAGTACTCTCCACTTCAGAAGCAATCGTGTTAAACATTGTCTACTAATAAACTTTTTTCCAACAAAGGACCAAAGATACTGATTAAATTCTTGGAATATGCAATGGTCCTCAATTGGTAATTTAACGATGTTTTTCAAGCAGTCTGCCGTTTCCTTCAGACACAGTTTTAATGTTCGAAACCTTACGAGCCTTTCAGAACATTCATCACTGGCAGGTTGCCTTGCCCTTAATTTTTTTTCCTTGCCATGAACAAAGAACGTGGCAAAAATCAGGTGCCATTCGTCACTTGTAAATGTGTAACCAATCCTAATCAAGATATCCAAATGTAAAGAATATATGAATTTCTGAAGTTTAGAAGGTGCACCCACTTACATTTTTTTTTTTTTTTTAAATCCATTTTGAATCTACTGCTAACCTGCCGCACTCCCAATCATTATTCTTATAGGATGCAGTTCCCAGAGTTTCTACCGCATTTAGCAGGGAAATATTTATTCGGACAGAATGCCTTTAACATGCCCTAAAACGGCCTCGTTTCACACTGGTGACTTCTTACACTAATCTGAACGAACTGGATAAATAAGATCTACGTTTCATGCAGGGGTTTTCCATTTCAGGATATTTGGACAAAGGCAGGCACACACCCAGGGTTAAAGAGAGGAGCAGAGTGCGCAGGAAGGGGTCACCCCCCAGGGTTAAAGAGGGGAGCAGAGGGCTCTGGAAGGGGTCACCCCCCAGAGAAAGCCTTTACTCCAACACTCACAGGACTGGGAGACTCCTCATATTTCTTTGGCTCTGGTGCTGGTCTGAGATCTCGCTCTCTTCTGACGTCCTTTCTACAAGCAACGTACAACAGAGTGAAACAGCACTGTTGTGGACAGTCTCTGCCACACACCTTCCCTTCTAGAAGTCTTGTAGCTCAGCCATCTGCAAACGCACTTGGCGTTAGCTGAACGTCACTTTAGATGGAATGTTTACTAACACCTAACTAATGTTTTTCGAGTTCCTGAGGCCAGATGCAACTTGCCCAAAGAGTTTCTGCTCAAAGGCCACGAACTCAATGGCCACTCCGAGTGACCAACCCAATGAGTTGCTGGGTTATGAAAAGGACATAACTTCTGGGCTAAACCTAAAACGGTGTAGAATATTACAAGAGCATAAGGCAGTGGTTTTTCTAGGCTAAATGCCCATTTCAGTTTTAGCTGTGGATTTTTTTCAATTCACAGAAACAGGGTGCAGAGTAACTGCATGAAGACCAAATGGCAGGGTTTGGCAGACATAATGAACAGCTCTTCGGCACAGACATAATGAACAGTTCGACACACTTCTAAACACTGTTATAAACTCTACAAATTTAAACTAGATTTTTCACAGTTCCTTAAAAATGCAAGTGGCTCAAAGAGCCAATTAAACAAAGAGCTTGTTGTTAAAGTCAAGGGAGGACAAGCAGGGGAATACAGAGCCGTAACCAAACAAAGAATTTTTTTTTTGTTTTTAAAATAGTACTGAGGGCAGCTACAAATGGACTTAGGACTCTAGAAGGCAAACCTGAACAGAAGCAAAGTTCCACTGGGTCATCCATCTCTTCAATAAATTAATAAAGAATAATGTGTCAAAATGGCAGATTCTCAAACTGTCTTATCCCTTCAGAGATGGGAAGAGCGAGAGGAACTCTATTTCCTCTTTTGGCCACAAGAGGTGCCATAGAGAAGCTAACCTGTCTGCTTCCTTCCGCCGGTCTCGGCTGGCGGCGTCCCCGCGGCCTCTCCCTGTTCCAGGACCCGAGGCCCCACCACGACCCCGTGAGGGGCCCCTGTCCCGGCGCACACCGTCCACCTTGTTCTCATCTGTAAGGAGAGCCAGGCGTTCAGCAGAGGGGGACTATGGACTGCTTCACAGCTACAGGGGTCAGCAGCAGGGGGGGAGGATTACAGCCAGCCAGGCAGCTGCTACGCTCATTTTGAAGGGCAGACTGGCTATTCTAATGCTGGTTTCTGTAGTAGCAATGGGAATCTATTATCAAAGAGAGGCTCTTTTAGCTTCCTGGAGTGGACAGCGTTTTACCTGAGAACATTCTAGCTGTAATTGAGAAGAAATGCTTTAATTTGTGTTCCTCAAGCTTTCAGGATGGATGCAAAAGAATGGGTCATTTTTTTTAAAGCTTGAAAAGGCTTTGAAAGGGCAGGGAACTGGACGCTCTGCGTCATCCACAAATGAGTCCTACGAACCCGAACAGCGGAGGATCTTACCTTTACCTCTCTGGGGAACTCTCTCATCAGCTGAACTTGAAGAGCTGAAATCACACAGGCCAAAAGGACTAGAGTCAGAGACATTCTGAAGCAGCCTCAGACATACACGGGGCCCCAAAATCACCCGATTGAAATATTCTCACAGAAACCAAGTAAAAGGGGAAAAATGGAAGTACCACCAATACATGTACTTTTATTATTCAACATTCTCTTATTGAACATATTTTGGGGATTTTGAAAAATTGAGTGTTCATGCCTGAAAATCACAAACTTTCTCCTTCCCTGAAAAGTGCTTCAGGTTGGCAGGAAGTGCTGTCTTCAGTGAGAGTTAAAGCACAACCATGAATGAGTGCCAAGTCTCCTTGTTCTACCAGACACTGAGCAGTGTGTTGGGAGTTCTTAGGGAGGGGGGCGTGGCGTGATGGGTGTGGCGGGAAAGCACACTGACCTTTTGGTTGGTGCGCTGCCACTGGTGCTGGAGGAGAGGGCGGGCTTGGCCTCGCTTTCACTGGAGCCCCCGCTCATGGCGCTCCGCTTCACCCAGGCGTTCTCCTTGGGAGGCGGGGCCGGAACCACCTTCAGCGGAAGCCCCTCCTGCTTGGCGGGGGGGGCGTGGCTTCCCGGAGAGGGCGGCTCCTCGTCGCGGCCGCCGAACACCTCGTTGTCCAGCGAGCGCTCGCTCTCCCGGCGCCTGGAACCTGCCGCGGAGGTCAAGCGAGCCGTCAGAGCGGACCACCGCGCCTAGCCTAGTCCAAATAAAGAGCGCCGATCGGTCCGTTCAAGCTTACCTCTGCTCGTAGTGTTTCCTGGTTGTGAGGACTCGCTTCCTGTGCGGGAGCGCTCTGCGGCCTGCTCTTCACTCCGCCAGCTGGGGTGCCTTAATGAGTGGCCAAGGAAAGAGGAAAATGGAGTTCTTCCAGTTCTCAAACTGACGAGCAGGCAGACTTGGCTAGGTTTACTAGTAACTCTTCAAGAATAGCAGATTTGTCTCAGGATATACATAAGTGTTGAGACAACCCATCGACTGCGTGAATAAGATGATTTGCATAACGGGAGATGGCTTGCTAAAGTAATTTCTGCACCACTGCCATTATGATAACATAACGGTTATCTAGCAAATGTTATTTGCTTGCTTTATATTTTCCGTCTACTTGATTTGGCATGTAGGAAAGCGAAAAAAGCTTAAACTAACATTACAGACTCTTACAGTATGTAAAACGATTTATTCACTTTCCTTGCACCACACTGTTGCAAAAATACAATACCAGCGATTATCTTAAATGCATATTACTCCAGTGATGTAATAGATCCATGTCATAACCATTTAACGTTAAAAGTACTCAAGTAAAAACACAATATCCAGTTCAGGGATAGTGTTCCTATTACAGAGTGATTAAATTAATCCATGTGTTACAGCAGCCCATTTGAAGCTGGGGTGTAGTATTCTTCTGACCAGGCATCTGTCAAATAGGGTCTACTATAATATCACTGCAGCAATGTGGAAATTAGACTTTTAAAATCTGCCGCTATTATCATTCATTTGTGCTGCGTGTCTCGTTTTCAGAATGAGGCGAAGCAGGCATGGCTGGGTTCAGGATTTTTCCACGAAACACCCCAGACAGCTGCTGAGCTTCCAGAGGAACCTACATGGCATGATGCCTTGATCATCTCACGGAACCCTCGAACCTGAACAACAGCGAGGGGTATTCCACACGCATTTGCAGCACATTTTGGTCAGCGGTCACGCGTGTCCTGAAAAGAGATCACCAGATAAGAAAGAGTCCCGAGACTGCAAGACGTCCGGAGGAGTGAGCAGGTGAGGAGCAACAGGGCCTCAGCTGTGGAAAAACATCCAAAAAATATCTGAAAAATGGAGCGGTTTCTACTGTGGCAAGTTGCTTCTTGGAGCAGTGGCTGGTGACCGTAACCTGTGTGGACCATCACACAGAGAGGAAGGCAGTACCTGGATCTGAAAAGTGATCACTTGACACTACTGAAGGAACTGGAGCAAGTTCTCAAAGCTCTTTTAACCATCCACCGAGATGCTTTCATAAAAGTCCAAGCCAATAGAATCGAGGTGAGACAGCTTCAACCGGCAAGTGTGGAAGAGAAGGACTTGAATAATACCCAGCCTCAAACTTTAGAGAAGAAGAGGGTAACGTGCTGGACACAGACTTTGAGGAACAAGGCAACAATGGTGCAAGGAAGAAGCTGGTATCGATGATGAAAGGTTGAGGAACGAGGTACTCGTGCATTTTAGTGCGCACACTGAAAAGGTATAAGAATCCAATCCAATGGTGAGAGGAAAAAGCAGAACGCTCACTGCCCTGGATACTCGTGCCAAATTCTCTTTGACCGTCTGTCTGTCTTTGCAACTCCATCTGAACTCCTCTTTTCAGCTGCTGGGAGCATTGTGACAAAAAAAAAGGACATGCTAGACATGCCTGATTACATTCTTGTAGTCTTCCCAACTCAGGACACATGGGAGACCCATGGCCTAAAGGAGGGAAGAAGGGAGAGAGAAAGCAGAGGTCATCTCTGTGCTCGGGTACGTGTTGGTGTAGGTGAGATGTGACTGCACCAATTTCAGTTATTCCTGTTTTACACACACACACGCGCACACACACACACACACTTTATTAGCTACACCTGTCCAACTGCTCATTAACGCAAATCTTGAATCAGCCAATCAGGGCAGCAACTCAGTGCATTCAGGCATGTAGACGTGGCCAAGACGATCTGCTGTAGTTCAAACCGAGCATCAGAATGGGGAAGAAAGGCGATTTAAGT
>JAOXYF010000023.1:7524917-7546470 GCA_028565775.1 Sternarchorhynchus goeldii
TGTGTATTTATGGTTCAGCATATGTGTCTGCCTGGTGATACAGTGTGTGTGTGTGTGTGTGGGGGGGGGGTGTTTACATACACATAAAAAACAGTGGCTGATATATTTAACACTTCAGAATGATAGAGACTGTATTCCTTTTTAAGGATCCTGCACTACAGATGAGGAAAAAACATCAAAGACATGATCATCAAGAGATGAGATAAATGATCATTCAATTAACAACCATGTTACTGTGGCCTGCAGCCCCTCTAGATGTGCTGCAGGTGCATTTATTAACACAGCCACTAAAATAACTCCACAAATGGATCAGTTATCTCCCATTCCTCCTCATGCATTACTGCAGAAGTTGTCAACTATATACATGCAGGAGATGTAATCAGCTTTTTCATTGGAGAAACCAAGAGAATGATTGCTGGATGGTTTGTAACACTTTTGGACAAACTGAACTAAGGATCTTTCACTTCCAGGGGCAAGGCATTGTAATAATAATTGGAATTACATTGATGACACACTCACAGGTCACTTTATTAGCTACACCTGTCCAACTGCTAATTAACGCAAATCTTGAATCAGCCAATCATGGCAGCAACTCAGTGCATTTAGGCATGTAGACGTGGCCAAGACGATCTGCTGTAGTTCAAACCGAGCATCAGAATGGGGAAGAAAGGCGATTTAAGTGACTTTGAACGTGGCATGGCTGTTGGTGCCAGACGGACTGGTCTGACTTTCAGAAACTGCTGATCTACTGGGATTTTCACACACAACCATCTCTAGGGTTTACAGAGAATGGTCCGAAAAAGAGAAAATATCCGGTGAGCGGCAGTTCTCCTTGTTGATGCCAGAGGTCAGAGGAGAATGGCCAGACTGGTTCGAGCTGATAGAACGGCAACAGTAACTCAAATAACCAGTCGGTACAACTGAGACATGCAGAAGAACATCTCTGAACCCACAACACGTCAAACCTTGAGGCGGGTGAGACAGCAGTAGAAGACCAACCCGGTTCTAGCAAGGTGGACCTAATACAGTGGCCAGCGAGTGTGTACACACACACACTTAGTATTGTTTAGTATTATAAATCGTAATTATGATTTGAATATTTTGTTTCATTCATTTTATTGTAGACTGAGCTATACACCTTTTACTTGAACTGAATAAGCTCTTGTTTTAAATTTATTTTGGAGACTTGGAATGTTGGATGGCTGGGCGATTATTATTCTGCACCAGAAAACAACAACAACAACAACAACAACAACAATAACAATAATAATAATAATAATGCTCAGCAGTGTTGTACTTGTTTCTTGAAGATGACAAAACAACATGAACAGATGAATAAAATATAAATAAAATTAATTAAAATTTACATGAAAGTTTTGATATATATATTTTGGGTAAATTGTTATATTAATGAAGCAATGAGGGGAAGAAAAAAAAAACCCCAAACAAACCAACAATCCTTATGTTAAACCAGCCATGAGATTATCAGACTAAGAGTCTAAAAAGAATCGAATACTCGACTCTAAAGAAATAGTTTGGTGGAGCTTTATTGCGGAACTACTAAACTTCAGCTGGTAGTAATGACACACTAAAGACCCTAGTCACCGTATACTTAAATCAGCCTTCAGCAATATAAATGGTATCGTATGTATAAATGTAGAACATTCTTTTTAACGCCACTCTCTGTAAAAGGTCCACTTTCTTCTGTGCGGCCCGCGTTCCACTATGTCCTCCGTGTGTATAAAAACCCCTTCTGGAACCACATGGTCTTTATCACTGTACTCAAGAGGCCAAGAGTGTGCTTTGTAAAACCCATAGTTTCAGTCTCGCACACCTGCCATTTAAGCTGTTCTTCCATTTGGTGTAACGCAAGTAAATAAACAATAATCAGAGATCTGCAGTCCTCTTAACTGGATGCACAATCCAAAGCCATCCCTGGTTTTAAAGGAACGAATGTTAGTTCCTTCAGCACAACCTACAGACTGCGGCTGCTAACCTGTAGCCTCATGCGTTACAAAACAGCACCTGCTGCTAATTTTAGTTTTTCTTTTCAAGTCGCATTCATGTCTTTGACTTTTACATAGTGCCATCAACTGGAAAGTCGACCACACAAGTCCCACTACCGGTCGCTGGACCATCTAGAACTTGTTTGAAGGAAAGTCCAATCCACAGAGCAAAGAAACGGTTTCTAAATATATTTGGTTTAAGATGAGCTGCGTGTGTGTGTGTGTGGACTACCTTTCTCGTGGCTTGCGCTCAGGCCCTCTGCCCTTGTCCTCCTCCAGCTGTCTCTGCAGCCTCTCCTGCTCCCGTTTCAGTCTCTCCTCCACCTCTCTCTCCTTAGCGGCTGTGTCCACGGGCTTGGCCCCGCCGAAGATGGAGGCGGAGCGGCTGGATGGGGTTGTGGGGGACACGCTCGTGTCCTCCTCTTTGGGCACACTGCGAGGCTTCAGTTTCAGCTTGGGCCTCTGAGGGGGACCTGAGCATACACACACACACACACACACACACACACTTCTAAGCCTCCCACATCCCAGAAATCCCTAAGGGAGTGTATAAAAGTGAACCTCCATGTCTGAAGGGGCAGGCAAGATTTCAAACGTGCTGGCTCACCCCGTTCCTCGCGCCTCTCCTCGCGCCTCTCCTCCCGTCTCTCGTATCTGTCTTCACGGTCTCCGTAGCGTTCTCCGTAACGGTCGCCGTAGCGATCCCCACTGCCCCGGTAGTCGTCCCGCCGGTCGTCGTAGTCGCGGCGGAAGCCGCTGCCGAACTGCCAAGGTCCCGTGCTGCGCGAGTTGTAGCCTGCTACAGAAACTCTGCGGTTCAAACCACACCACAAACGCGAGAGCACAGGCAGAGTCCGCGTTCTACGAGCTAGCATGTAAATTTAGCACAGAGTAGCATAACATTAGCGTAGCTGCTCCACCTCTGTCGTATTCTCTGCGGTCCCGATATCTGTCTCTGCCACCGTCGTAGCGCTCGTTCTCCCGCCGCGGACCGTCGCGGTACCGGTCCGACTCATAGCGATCTCGGGACCCTGCCTCACGGCGAGGACAAAACACACCGAATTCAGATTTTCAATGAAAGGTTTAAAAAAAAAGTTTTAAAAGTTTAAATTCGTCTTTCTGTGCCCGGCAGGCTGACGGCCTGAACTTCTCTTCATAAAGATTCGTGGCAGGTTGCGGAGAAACCTGGTCAATCTGAGGCCAAGATTAAGATTAAGAACAATATTAAGATTTTTCGGAACCGTTCGGGCCCAACGCCACCCTGCGACCGCGACCCGCTAATTGCGGGGAGTTGGAAGATTTTGCTCCTGCTCGCTCACTAAAGCAGGCCTGTACAGCCCAAGCTTGAAAAGACTCCTCACGTTCAGCGTAGGAGTCGTCTCGGTTCGGTCCGTCGTCCGCGTCCGCGCTCGGTCTCGCCCGCCAGTCCGAGTCCGTCTTGTCGGGCCCCATGTCTCCGCCGCGGGCGCGGTCCCGACCCGACGAGGACCGGTCGTCCCGCTCTGCAAGAGCCGCGGCCGGGAGGGACGGACAGCGGTGATCGGGGGGAAAATATACGGCGATCGGCCTGCATAAGCATTTATGCTCCTTGCTGACGTGTGCAGTAATAAAACATACCTTTCTCGACTGACTGATCTGCGATGTCCACACGGATTCTGCGATTCCCCAAGTTCTGGGTGGTTCCAAGTAATGGATTCAAAAAGTATGGGGGGGAAAAAAAAAACCCACGTTATGTAATTTTGCAAGCTTCCCATAATGCCAAAGATTTAATATAAAACAGAAGGAACACACCACCTAGTGGCCACAGATAAAGACAAAAAAACCACCCAAGTGACATTAACAGCATCTAAACCCTCAGCCCAAGTGCGGTTAAAAAAACTTGTTACTTCTCTCAACTTCTATTCATTTAGGCCACCTCTGTCTTTGGGCTTAGCATCAGCTCTATTAAAAAGTATCGTCAGTGTTAGTATTGTACTTTACCCCTTTGACAGAGTATATAGTACAAGTTCGTAAACAATAAAAACAAACAAACAAACGAGACAACATGAAAGTCCTCACCTCCTCATTGAGACTGAGGGCACGTAGTAGAGACTCCACGTCGTCAAACTCTGCATAGCCGAAACCCTTCAGCCGCTCTGGGTTACTGGGCTCCCGCGGGAGACGAACTGCACTGATCTGCGCAAAAAAATTTAAATATATTTAAAAAAAAAAAAAAAAAAAAAAAAAATTTGAACAGCAGTGAAGATGAGCAGAACTGCGGGACCTCTGCGTGTCGGCAGCTCTCCGTCAGGCAAAACGTACATGATCGTGCCGTGCCCCGCGTGTAAAGACACGCAGCTGCAGACCTCCATGGTGCGAGGTTTCCAGAGAACATACATGCGTAGCCTTCTGGAGGACTTCCAGTCCTTGTGGATGTCCAGACACTCTCCTTGGGGAGCCCAGACGTTTTTGGCACTAGACCGGCACAACTGTAGCAGGTATTTTGTGTTCCGCACTGCTCAGTTTGGAAGTGCTGACCCTATGAAACACCGAGGCTGAAGCCGTTGAGGATCCCAACGTTATAGCTTTTAGCATGAGCCACGCTGAGACTTGCGTCATTCAAGAAAGATACCAAGGGATGCTGACAGAGCTTAAGAGATGCTATAGACAATTCCTAACCAGACATATAAAACCAAAAGAGATTACAAATAGTACAGCATGGATTGTGTGACAGAGAGGCCTGCTGGGGCACAGTTCCACCGGCAGGAACACTTGCCTTGCATCAGGACAACTATGCTGAACCATTCCATATGGCCAGACTATCATGAACATGTACTTGACTGTGGCTGGAACACTCGCTCTCTCAATACAGGTTACCTCATTTTCCTAACATTCGAGGAGTTCCACATACTAAATTCCAGACTGCTGATATAATGCAAATTCATTCCACCTATGGCCTAAAGTGTCCAACGCAGTACCATCTTCAACTCTTCAAAACTCACACACACACACACACAGGCAGTCAAGTCCAGTAATAAATAGTCCACGTACTCTTAGTCCAACACTTTAGGGTACGAAAATGTGGTAAAGTGAAGTGAGTCCCTCTTTTGGAGCTCGCACTAAGATCAACAGATGTATGTGAATGACACGAAACTTAAAGTTAAACCAGTCTAAACAGTGTAGTGTGCCAGCTCTGGCAGACATTAAAGTTAAACTGCCTGATCGCTTTGCCACACTGAACAAAAACAAAATAGGAATTTACTCTACAATCAACTTCACAAGACACATTAATAGAAAGTAAGTCCACAGAGTTCCATAGAGCTGCCTGCGGTTGCTCTTCCTAGTAGAGACGAGTGTTCTCTTAATGGCTGATACACTAAGAAGTTGCTCACGTTGGTTTCAAAACTGAAAACCACAGCTTTAACTGCCACAGAACCAAAAATAATGTGCTCTTTTAAACCCGAACGATTTCAACGCTGTAATTTCGACAGGGGTCAATCGATCAGAGCAGATAAAGAGCTGCAGAATGCTGAATGTTTCAGTGAATGTTTGACTGGTGTGTGGTTTTGCTTGTGGTTAGACATTGGCCTGCATAATATGAGAGGAGGAAAAAAAAAAACAAACAAACAAATAAACACAAACAAAACCACCTACGCTGAGGCCCCGGAAGAAGTCCTTGATGGAGTCCTCTGTGACATCATAGGGCAGGTTGCCTAGGAAGGCGGTGTAGGGGGGGCTGCGGGGCAGACGCGAGCGGTCCACGTTGGGCTCGCGGGCCGCGCGGGGCGCCGTCGGTAGGATGGAGCGGTCGATGGGGGGAGCGCGGTACACGTCGTCCTCCGTGTGCCAGGAGGTGGTGACCGCTGGCGAGAGGGAAAGGAGACTTTGAGAGGGAGGGACGGGGAGCGACGCCGAGACGGCTGAACGGTGAACGTTGCAAACAAACACTCTTGATCAGCAGCATAGAAAACATGGATGGCTACCTAAGCCGTGTGGTGGCTGTTTCCTGGTTTCTTACCATCTCCTTCCAAATCATCTGTCTCATCAGCCCAGCTGGTGGGCTTGGGGGGCGGGTAGCTGGGAGGGGCATTGCCCCCACTGTCCTCGGCTAAGAAGTCAGTCAGAGTAAGGGTCTTCCCCTTCTTCTTGTTCTTCTTAGCTGCGGAGGTAAAGGGCATCAATGACATAACCCAAGTATGCAAAAATAACTGACCCACCTCTTTTTGCTCAGCTGCCTGCGAATACCAAGGGCCAGGGTTTAAAACGTGGCTCCACTGCAACACTGAAACAGTGAGAAATCCTGCGCAAAAGCAGTTCAAAAGGAATGCAACAGTTCCGGATGTACTGCATGACTCAAAACGGCATGGCTGCACGGTTTTCCTTATATCATCGGATCCGGGCTCACAGAACAGGAGGTGTGCTGCTTTTTCCGCACTCGCGATTTCCATGTCGCAGCGACGCCCGGAGGTCTGGCTCCCGACATCGCCACCGTCAGACGCACGAAACTTCTGCTGTGGTGTTTTCAAATGAGCATGCTGGCACCAAGCCTGTGTGCCAAGATGCCAGGCCTCAAGCTTCAAAAGAACATTGGTGCAGCGGCAGAAAGGATCGTAACAGGCAGCCCTGTTCCGTAGATCTCTCTGCTTGAACTTTAATCTTGGTGACTACGTGGACTGCACCCACACCTTTGATTATTAGCAACAGAGGTGTTTACCCAACACATACACACAGTGCAGTGGAACACACACACACACACACACACGGGTCGTAAGTGTAGTCATCTATAGGCTGTGCTTAAGTAAAAAGAACTTGAGATTTTAACACAAACAGCTTTACGATTTGCCCATATATGAAGTCATGATTTCATACATTAACCGTGCTGTTACTGTAAAACAGAGGCAAAGCATGTATAGAAATTTGTAACAGCCTTCCTTATATGCAAGAGAATTAATTTAAGACTAAGTACATATCTGCGGTGTATTAGATTTGACTACACGTGAATTGTCAAGCCAGGATTGACAGAGTTGCGCTCGTCTGCAGCTGCAACGTCACTACATGCGTTCCGAACATGCGTAATGTACGTGGTCAGGACAATCCGTCATTGTGCTTTTGAATCGGGGTAGTCCACAGCTCAAAGCCAGGCCTACTCAAAAAACACAAACATTTACCACTGTTGTGTAATACATATGAAGCTGTAGCACAAGTCTGTGCAAATATCCTAGCTAGCTACATGCCTTCACGTTCGCCCTCTGCAGTGGGGTTTATATACTTGGCAAAATACTTCGCGCGATTCTACTTTTCAGCAAATATTTCACTCTTAAAGACAACAGTTCAGGTTCCACTGGTAGCATACCCACAGCGTGAACTGTGAATTTTCACAATGCCTATCCCGGGACCATGGTGGACTGTGCGATGCGACAGTGGGCTAGCTCCTACATTTAATCCACTTATCTTAGTACGCGGACAATACGCTGACAACCAACTAGAGTAACTTGTTTTTAGCCAGCAACGTCCAAGCAAACATAACGATTTATTCACCCCTCCCTCCAGCAGTACACGTGGTAAGTTAGCTACAGTAGGTTACCTCTCAAAAGCAAACAGCCCCTCCCTCAACTTTGCGCCTGCGCTTAAACAACAATTTAAGGCTACAAGAATTTGGTTCTACAGTCGACAACGGTTTAAAAAAACAGACAAAGCATTCGTATACCTATTTTGTATCTTGTCACAACACTTGTCTAAGACATCGAGCAGAAGGTGCTTGCAAACTGAGTGGCTAGCTCGCTATTTAGCAAGCTAGCAAACAGAGCACCGAATAAACAAATTCTTATATTCTGGGACAAACACTTCCAGCGCCAAATTTGCTGATCGAATATTACCCGCTTAATAAATTAATGAAGCGAGGCGAAAGGTGCAAGGGATATAACCAAGCTACGCAGCACTGTTTGTCGTTGAGGGCAACGGGTAAGAAAACGAACTAGGTTACGCCAGTTAGCCAGTTTCTGCATTATCTAGCGACAGCTAATGCTAATGTTTCTAAGCGCTGTGTACTTTCACTATCCTAGCGGGGTTGTGCATGCCAGTTTTCTACGCAGCGCTCGTTCAACTGAAAATTAAGGCTCTGGTTATTCACTCGTTACCACTGAAATTTCTTCAGTATCAGAACAACAATCTACAGCACACTTCGCCTCGCTCCGTTCATTCCAGCTGTGCCCCAAAGCACACTTTACCACCATAAATTACAAACCGGCCCAGGCACAACCCCTTGAAATTCTCACCTGCCGCCGCCATGATGGAGAACGAGTGCGTGTCACATACCCGGATGGTAACGTCACTCGACCGATGACGTAGCCACCGAACCTCTTTACACGCCCATCGAGTACGGTAGCTGTAGCACGTTGATCAAAAGTCAATAATAGGTTGCATGGCTAACTAGTTACATAATGTGGGGTACATGTAAAGCTAATAATTTGGATTGAAAGTAATTTGCTGTTTGTACTACTAGTAAGGGGATGGTTGTGGTAGCTACCAGTGTAATTGCTTTAACTATATCAATGATTTGTTGAATTTGTTGCAAGCTAGCTAGACAGGTGTTGCAAAATTGCCTCAAGTTGGCTGGCTTATTTAGATTCGTGTTTTTAACAAACTGAAAAAGACGGTTAACTGTTAAGTGTGTTAATTGACCTTCTTAACCTAGAAAGCCAGAATTATGAACATTATCACTGTGTTAAAGGGGCTTGATGAGTGCGATAGCTTTTTAGTTAAACTGCTTAAGATAACTGTTGCTGGACTGTCGAAGAAAGTATTGCGAATTTTACACATAGATCACTAATACCCACATGATAATGCATGTTTTGTTCATGCTTCTACAACACTGCACGCCACTATCTTGACCACATGTTCTTAAACTAACTTTTTTGTGGAACAGTAGAACCTTTCAGAGCCCTTGTGTGTATACTTCCTCTGCATCCTAGCAAATGAAAACATACTTACAGGAGATTACATGTAAAACATTTGAGTATAACCAAGATGAGCAAAGTGCTCCTTCTGACCTTTATTTCTACTGGTGCTTTAGTGGAGTGCAAATTAGATGTGAATCCTATCTGAAGTAATGAAACGTAATGTTTCGTTCCTCTTTAACAAGGAATCTTTCACATTTCTCAATGATATATTTTAAAAATATGAAATGGATTTTGGCAGCCAATGATTTCAGCAAATTAGGTCCAAATTAATTAGGAAAATAAGTAGGTTGTTTTTAGAACTACACCAAACTACTGTTTGAACTACCGTTCATTGTTTTGCATCAGAGAACATCTATATACATTCGCTTACCTCCAACTTTGTTAGAAACAGCTATCAAAATTTGCTTTATTATGCACCACTTGTATATCATGTAGACAGGATTAGAAGTTTATCCATGTATGCACACCCTTTGCTAGCCTTTACTCCAGACATTACTGTCCAGTTGCAGATCACAGCAATAAATTAAAACTGCACCTTATTTGGCTGGTGGACCCTTCTCAATACACAGTTTACATGGTTAAGATGGAACATCAAATGCAGCAGTGTTGGAGTTTTTAGTGTTAGAGCCACTGCTAGTCTTGAGAATGGTCTGTCACCCAAAAATATACAGCTGAACGTGGTCAGAAACTTACCAGTGAAGAATTGCACGATGCCTAATACGAAATATGTATGGTTACAGGTGGGCCGTAGTCTCTAAGCACACAACCGTCTGTAATAAAAGCTGCAGTTTATTAATAAGCCACTTGGTGGCAGTCTTGTCTCTGAAAACGGCGATGTCATCTAGCCGATGCACACGTCATGCCTACCACGTTGATGGCCCAGTGAACGCAAGAAAGGAGGAGTGGCATACTTTTACTGTATGTGTAAGTGAACAGTCGAGATGAATGAATGAACCCGTGCATTTAGGATAGGGGCTGTTTTCTCGGTCTACTTTATTCGCCCCCAATTCGAAGAAACTGTCTCGCTGTTTCAGTTGAAATTACCACACTATTAGTCACTTCCCACCTTCACAGCGCAGTTCTCTTGCTAGCTGTGCTAATTTAACTGCTGCTTCCTTCAGACTGCACCAAGCCAATCACACCACAAAAGCAGAACAAAGAGCAGCAATATGGATATGAGATCTGGCGATTTCACTGGGTCCGTTTCCTTACCAAGTACTAAGATTTATTCATGTATTTTTTTTTTATTCCTGTCGCAAATCTTTCCTTAAATGATGGATGTTTTCAAATTGCCACTTAATATCTGTTAACTGGCTGAAATAAATCCTCAAAGTACTCCTTTGAGAAAAATCTTTTCTCCCCCAAGACCTTTTTTACCGGTAAGTTATTCTGCTAAGCATATGCTTTACCATTTCTTCCTCCGTTAGTATCACTGTGTTCTTTCCTGAGTTGGGTTAGAGAAACCCTTCAAGGCCTTCCCCCTTTTACCAGAACTTGTTTTGACCCAAATCGCAAGGCGGTAGCCATGGCAACGGCTTCTGCGTTCTGCAGGATAAGGCCACGGTGCGTGTGAGGGAGTGGGCGGCGTCCTAGTGGCCGGACGTGGCCCACGTGCCCCGCACCACAGACGCCACCATCTCCCTCTGACGTTCTCGCTTGCGCTCTCTCCTCTCGTATCAAAAGCCAAAGGTCTTAGCAACAGCCAAGCAGCACGGTCTTTGTTTTGACAACAGGCTATCTCCCCTTACATTCCAAATAGCAGCCAGCGTGTGCAGTTTCCAGTCCATTTCAAAAGGGGGTTTTATGCCATTATTGGCCATGCACAAAGTTCCCTGGTTTTGTTTTCATTTATGATTCACATCATAACCGGATCTGCTGTGGATCTACTTTCTTTTCTCATGCGCCTGTAAATGCAATCAGTGAATCAGCGAGCTGCTCTAACACAGTAACACTCAGAGAGTGGTGAACTGAAAGAGCTTTTATTATGTAAACAGTGATTAGATATGGGCGAAACCTTTCATACAGGTTTGGTCACTTCTGAATACATCTCCTTACCCCCTCATCGGTTTCTCATAAACCGGACTCCCCCGAGGCTGATCCAGGATCTGCTGGCTCACGCGAAACCACAACGCTGACCCATCTCCCACGACGATCCCTCTGAAGACGGACGGACTGCGTAGCACGGGTCCGCCGGTGCCACGGCCCTGTACTGTGGTCGCCAGGGTGCGGGCAGGCGAGTCAGCGGAGTGTTTGTTTCCTTACAGTGGGGTTGGCACGTCAATGCCCACCTGAGAGCTGTTGCAGCGCTGATCATGGGAACAGAGAGCCTGGCCCAGTGGGAGTGATCAGGGCGATGACTGAGAGGTTATCTAAACGACACTCGGGCTGTGAGTCCCTGCTATCTGCAAGTGATGTGTCATGCAGTTATTCATCACTGTAAAAGACCATAGATGATTTAAAGCTGACTCATGTGTGTGTGATATACTGATGCACAGCTCACCTGCTCTCTCAGTGCTCTGTTTACTTCTGTTGGATCAGCAGCTGCTCATTAATCTCATAGCCCGAGGGATCTGAATAAAACACACTGAGCTGTTAAAGCGCATCTTTCTACTCATTTTACAAATGGCTTTTGTCTTACTCCTTAATGCTGGGTAAAAAAAAAACAAAAAACTTTTCCACACCATATCAGTGTTTGCATAAATGTTTTATTAGCAAGCTTTATGACGGTGTGTGTGTGTGTGTGTGTGTGTTTAGCTTGGTGTGATCATTGTAGGAACCAGTGAAGTGAGAAGTTTGTTGCTACAGCTTGAACCATCTTCAGTTTGTTCAGGCTCAACACCCTACACACATACCCACATTTAAACGCATTAACAGCAACACACCAAATACACACGCAAGCCATTCTTCACCTCAGCCCGTGAGTTCCTTGAGGTTTTAACAGGTATATGGTATTTGCCATTATAATGTCAGATATCGGAGCGCTTTATAACGTTCACATAAAGACTGTGTCATCTACAGTTAATGGTTTGTTTGGCAGAACAGTTTGTTTAGGGTGTTCTGATGGTTTACAACAGAGTCCTGTTTTAGTAGCTGTGAGTCTGTGCCAGGCCAGAGCCTCATTACTGATCTTACTCCACAATGTTTACTGTTAAACTAGATCCAGACAGATCTGGACAAAGTGAGGCTTTACAGGGACTCTAACAGGCCTCAGCAGTGACTAGGCAGTGAAACACATTTCACACTTACATAATTCTAGGCAATATGTGTAACCTACACACAGTGCCATTTCCCTGGCATGAATGTGCACGAATGTTATAAAAGCAGATCAGTCATCCTGGGGACAAGCATATCTCTCTCCACTTCTTCATTTCACTCTCCCTCCAAACAAACACATCGAGCCCAACTCTGCAAACAGGAGGAGGTCAAGTAAATGGGTGGTAAAAGACAGCAGGAAACAGTGTGAAAAGTGAAATGTTTGCTATTCGTTTGGAGGCGGTCCTTGAGCGCTCCAGAGGGCGGGAAGTAATGGCACTACTTCGAGGTGATTGGACGCCGTGTTTGGACCCTCCCTGCTACTGCCTCAGCTTTCGCTGCCAGGACAGACAGACGCCTTTCAGACACTTGACTTATGTCCTCGTGCCCGTTTGGCCAAGTTGGCAGAGGGATACGAACATTACGGAAAACTACGGCTCATCTAAAACCAATTTGAACCTCCTCCAATCGCAGTTGTATTCCTGAAAACAGATATCATCAGGTTTATCGCACTGCTTCACACAAATAAGAGGGAAATACCACCATAGGAACAGGCTGAGACTAACCTTCATGCCCTTCTGATGAGATCAGAGGGATATTAAACATTTTTACCCAATTAGAAGTTCCCTATCTACAGAGAAACTGGAAAACCCCATTGAACCAGTGAAAATTAAATGAGGGTTTTAACCATGTATGCTGAAGTAAAATGAGTCTGGAGCTATTTGTGTTGTTAAGCACCATAAATGAATCCCCCCCCCCTTTTAATACATAAGTAAAGCTGCATGCAAAGTATTTACTATATAGTTAACAGTAACAATAATAGCAAATGATAGAATATATAGTAAAAGTGTTCACATGTAAAGGTACTCAAATAAGTAGATAAAATGCAAAGTCTTGGGGGGGGGATCCATTAAAGAGCAAAGATAGAGTGTTTTAATTTACTTTAGCTTTTAATTTTACTATTAAGTTTCCTTAAGTATACATTTCAGTTAGAACACTTCAGTGTGATGTTCTCCTTTGCATTCATTGTACGTCTTCATTGTGTCTGCTGATTTAACACTTTAAATATGCCAGTTCTGCAACACACCTATTTAAGCAAACAAAGAACCACTGGACGGAAACCAACTGGCATGGAATCACCTCTAACATTCAACGCATTCAGTCAGCAGCTTTTTTTGAAATTCGATGATGTAATGATGTTGCTGAGGTCATGAAAATCTCATGCCTTCTTTTAGGGTTCATCACACAGTGACATCACACCTTTGGCAGGCATTAACTATGCTGAAAGACATAATTATCCAGAGAGCCAGACAGGATATTATATGTTGTCAAACACACATACAGACTTAAGGTTCCTCCTTCCGTCCACAGCTGATACTGTTAGTAATGGGAGAGGTGAGAGAAAGAGCTTGTTTGGAGATCTAATTATTTTCTTTGCCAATAACCTTCATCTCTCTGTGCACTGGCGTAGTGCTGTTTATAACTATATAAAATGAATACATTTGGCATTGGGACATTTACGGCAACCGTTAAGAAATATGGGAAACTACTGCTAATCCAAACCTTTAAAGAATAATTATGCTAACCAAAGGGGAGAAGTTACTCTGAAACTAAATGTAAAAAAGTAATAAATGTGAATGCAGGTTTCGCATTTAATTAGCAAACTCAGCAATCTCTGGCCAACCCAGAGTTAAAGGCCATACCTTCCCTACGCAAGTTAGAATGAAATAAGCATTTACCATACCTTTAGCTTTAAGAACTTAGCACAGGTAATGTCTTCTTAAAGAATTAGATGCAAGGACTCTGGTCAGGGTGTTTTATGTCATTAGATATGAGATGAGGGCCCACAGGCAGACGGGGGCCCACAGGCAGACGGGGGCCCACAGGCAGACAGGGGCCCACAGTCAGACGGGGGGCCCACAGTCAGACGGGGGCCCACAGTCAGACGGGGGCCCACAGTCAGACGGGGGCCCACAGTCAGACAGGGGCCCACAGTCAGACGGGGGCCCACAGGCAGACAGGGGGCCGGACTGTTTCCTGTAATCCTGCTTGTTGTGTACTTCCACAGAGCCTGACAAACTGCTTTATAGTTTATCGTTTGCAATAATGCAATCAGGGCTGAAGTTCACTTTGATTTAGAGATGAAAGACACTTAAGCAGGGACAGAGGTGCGTATCACCCTCTGCAGAGGAGAACACTGCCAGGTTCACGGGAGAGATGTGGGATGTCCTTTGTTTCTTTACTGCTTTCTGTCTTAGTCATTTTGCTGTTCTGACAGGCCTCCCCTCACGACTGGCTGAGAACAACACTGGAAATAGTCCTTCCCAGCAGGTCTGTTATACGAGACCTTAAGTGGAATTCGAGTTTCTTCTGTGAATCAGCCAAGTGAAAATAATAGGAATAGAAATGCTCAGTCTAGCACGGTAGAATGATAATCAGGAGAGGTTTGTAAATATTCAGACACCCCCCCCCCCCCCCCTACACACACACACACACACACTCACTATCAGATGATCATGAACTGTAGATAACATCAGAAATGCTAGCTCTGCCAAGATGCAATATCATGGCACTGAGAATCACACTAAGTCCGCTAGACATACCTGAACTGTGGGTTCAGACATCCCCGGCAGACCCAGACCCAGACACAGGCTCCTACTTTAAACTTCAAAGTAAATGTTTTATGTTTTACAACCAAGCAAAGACTCAGCTATGGATTATGGCATTAAACAATGCCAGGATAACTGTCAACTGATAGTGACAACAAATAATTGAATGATTACTTTACTTAGTGTACTACATGCATACATATATTGAGGATTTTTGCATCTTCAGCCGGCAGAGGCAAAACAGACACGTCACAGTGTGTTCTACAAACGAGTAAGAATTTCACCTTATAAAACACACGACAGTTGTGTTTTATAGACAAGAGAATGAGCAAAAATAAGACTGTTGGTACCAGTTACGGGCCACCTGGATGGTTTACCTATAGGAGACGTTGCATAGCATAGCATGATACAGGCTTGCACTGAGGTCTGGCACGCCAATGCCTAATACAATGTTTACTGTCTACAAATGCAACCATCAGGACTAGATCCAGCTTGCTTGTACAATCGTCTATCCTCATAACCAGGGACCGCCCAGCCAGCCCTCCTCATCCTGTCTTATAATACGGTCTGCCACTGAGCTCATCTCATCACACTGACCTTTTCTACTGGATTTCCACTCTATCCTTCCATCCCTAAGACCTGACATCCAGTCATTATGAGATTTGTGCTAATACCGATGATGTGATTGCAATGTTCTTCCCTCGTGATCTACAACAAGTCAGTCATTTATCTCTGCCTCCCTCTACTGAGAGGGGTTCTTGTTGGCTCTGAGAAAAATGCCTTTTTTGGTCATATCTGAACTAAACTGGACCTCCGATCAGGCCGCCCAATGAGAAGGACCCGATCTTGGTCATGCAGGGTCAGTACTGCAATGTAACCCCTTGCCCCTCCACTGTGAGACTTGGCCAGCAGCAAGCTTTTCATATGAGGCAAGTTAGGAAAAAGTCAATAACTTTCCTGCTTACTTATGAGAAAGAGTTTCTGCTTTATGCTTGTTCTCTCCTGACTTGATTTCCTGCCCTGTGAAGTTGCATGAACCTACACCAATAATGTATTTGCCAGCAATCTGAGCTTTTGGACCAGACTGCCTGTAGCACGCAGTATTCATTTATTCCATGTTTTGATGTGTTGTTAGTGCCATCTTCTTGGAGATGTCAAACAGGCACCATTGCTCACTGTGTAATAATATGGCTCCCTGCATCAAATTGTCTTCTAGATGTCTTGGAGGTCTTGCAGGTCAAATTGTCTTCTAGATGTCAAGTTGACAAACTTCTTCTCAGTGAAGAAGGTAGTAAGAGCTCATTCATCATTCTTTTGAAGACAGATAATTTTCTGAAGTTCGCTTAAGTACAACAAATCCTGAACCCTTAGAGGATTTCGAGAGGTGATTATGTGAAAAGTTGTGAAAGCCCTTAGAAGGCATCACCGCAGCTGACATTGGACCAGACAAAATGTCAAGATGTGCTGCTTCATTCCAGGGGCTGCAAGCCTGGCACTGAACACTCACAACTGAAAAAGATACCAATACTTCCTTGTAGGGGAATCCCTTCTGGAGTCAAACAGAAAGCTGTCATTCAGTTCAGTAACAATGAAAGATCTCTGATGTATAATCACATTTCTTCAGGATATTTTAACCTGAAATCCCATTGTTATGGATATGAGAACCTTGGTAAGACCTCAAGGTGCAAATGAGCCAAACATACGGGTAGTAGGGGTCAAAGTATCTAACTGTTCAAGTTTGTGGGCATCTGATCATTCCATAGTGAATACATTTAATGAGGAGTGAGGAAGTGTATGTCATGCTAATCACCTAAAGGGTTAGTCAACATTTGAGTTATGGCCTGGGCTTTTGTGCACACAGCTGATTATCCCACAGTAAATTATCTAGCTGTATATAAATATATATATATATAAACACACAGATTTATTATGGACAAAGCAAGACAACTTTTTTCTAACACCAATTAACTAGTGTTAAATTATCTGGTTCAAAGCCTAATGTCAATCTAATTTTGTTTATAAAGTAACCACCTTTCAGTGGACCTCATGTTTATGGTATAATGATACTTTGGACTAAATATGGCGGTCAGGCTCTACACTAGTGGTAAGAAAACGTTTTTCCTTTAACGGCTTTATTTCTTTACTAGTTTTATGTTTTCTGTGACTGAAAAAACCCCGAAACATCTTAAAGAAGCAAGAATCATTAGTATAATTGTTTAAAGTGAATTAAGTCTTTATTTGAATTCTGTTTCTCTTATAGTAGTGGCGCTGCAAATCTTTGCTCTCAGGTTATCTAAGTAATGTAGACACATGGATGTGAGAGATAGCAGACGGTGCGCTGTCACGGAGATAAATAGAACCGTTAACCTTGCAACCTCCTCAGGCCTCTTGTTTTAACATTCCACTGTTGAAACCAGTATGGTATCTTCCCCACTCCCACTCTCTCAGTGCTGTGACAACAGTGTTTTACGTAAGCTTCTGCTTTGTGTCTTCTACACGCTGGGAAGCCTATCTGTCCGAGTATTGGTTTTTAATCTTTTTGTTTGTTTGTTTGTTGGATTATCTGTGAACCCAAATGAACCAAATACAATTTTAAGTCAAGCCCCACAGTTACATAAGTGTCCTTTATAATGCTGTGGATGGTTTTTTCTGTTATGAAGCTGTGACCTATTAACTGTGTGAAAGTTGTTTTTTATTGTTGTGTGGGTGTATTTTTGGTTTGCGAATGTGAATTCTGGAAGATGAAGGCAAAGAATAGGTTACTACTCGTACAGTATTTACTTCTCTGTAAAAAGTAAACTTCTCAGTACAAAGTAAACTTCTCAGTACAAAGGAAAGTTCTCTTTTAAAAGTAAACTTCTCAGTACAAAGTAAACTTCTCTTTTAAAAGTAAACTTTAACAAGTAAATTTCTCTTTTAAAAGCAAATGTCTCTTTTGCAAACTTTTTTTTAAGTCTGTAAAAAGTAAACTCTTTAAAACGTAAACTTATCTGTAAAAAGTAAATGCATGTAGTCTACACTGGCAGAATAGCTAGTTGTCACCAGCTTGCACAGTGACCTGATTCACCTGTTTTGGATGATCATAAATTTTTAGTCCCCAATTAAATTCAAGGGTTCTATTTTAATGAAAATTCCCCTCAGAAGGTTATTAGTTACCAGGAGTTGTGCAGTAGATTATAAGAGCAAATACCTAAAACCACAATAAGATTGTAGCACTTTATATAATAAAAATGGCCAGTTAGTTACAACATTTTTTATTTGTTTGCCAGTAACAATAAAATACTGAAAGCATTCCAATAATAAACTAAATTTTGCATATAGTAACCCTTTTGTTCTGTTACCATCTTATTATCAACTTTTAACAATGTATTTTGAATGGAAAAAACCCGTTAATAACAGAATTCAATTTGCAATTCTTTTTTTTGCATTTTGAACTACGCAGTAGCCCATAAAAGCAGCAGAATGAAAAATGCATGGAGAACTTGTACTACAACGTGTACTCTGTAAGGACCAAGTACAGTGCTGCATATGGTGTCACTTATCCTCCCAGTTCAGCCCAAAGTTTGGTTTCCATGGAGCCACCCAAATTTAGGAATTTTTATTACACATTGCCATGGTAACTATGATTAACATTCCATTGGGTTTTCCCTAAATTAAAATCAAAGCTCCCAGAGCGGTGGGGCTGTGTGCCATGACTAACGCAGGCTGAGGGAAAATATAACGGTCTGCCTGAGGTTTTCCTAAATGCTACTTCTTTTACTTTATTTTATTTCCCGCCCCCTTTTCCCCTTGCTTTCCCTCTTGACGAGCCCTCTGCCTCTTAGCTGACTAAGAGAAGCTTCCAGAAGCTTCCAGATGATGGAAGCGGCACGCCCCAGTGGGGGTGGGGAAGCTCTATAGAAAGTTCACCATGGTTGTTAGCGAAGGGGAGGGCTCTGCTGCAGCTTCTGGCCTTTTGTGGTCTGCTACTTTCGATCATTTTCTATCACCATTTTGCTTCCTTGTGTATTTACAATGTGAATTAGCAAAGGCAACAACGATGAACAAACACCATGTTAATGTGTTAATGCTAATAAAATTAATAAAATTTGCCTAGACCACTATTTTACCATAATTTTTACAATTTTTTAAATGATCATATCTACAACAAATGTTTTCCACTGATAGCCCCATTTGAAAAAAATGGCATTAATAGAAATAATTTCATCTCAAAATAGAGAACAGAGGTGAAAGAATAATGTCCTGTCTTCCATTTTGAGTTGAACTGTGGTGAGCGGGGGGGGGGGTGGGGGCGCTGAGCCGAAGCTGTGGAATGCACGTTAGGAAAACCACACCTGCAAGGGAATCTGGGACATGATCTCTTGCCCAGGGTGACTGGGCACTCGGAATGGCAGTTATGCGACTTTCAAAGAGTCAAAACTCGCAGCTCCATTGTAAGCATTTCCTTTGAAGTCCGCTCGTCCTGTCAGGACGCTGGGCTCAAGTCAACGTGCAGGTGGAAGAGAACAAAGGATTAAATGTGGAACGAAAAAGTTGCAAAAACATCCTTTATTTGTCATTTTGTTTTAGGTAAATCTAAATTAGTAGTGGTACGTAGTCTTTTCTTTTAGGTAAATCTAAATTAGTAGTGGTACGTAGTCTTTCTTAGTCGCTTCCTTAAGAAAACCTCCAGTGTTGAATTAGTCCTTAAAGTGTTCATATATAATTCCAGTTAAAAAGCTGTACATAAACGAAGAGTTCATTTAGCACAGAGGTTTTTGAAGTTTCAGTTTAGGACAGAGTTGAGCCCAGGACAGTTTGGTGATTCCCCTGGTCACACTCATCGTGTAATTACAAAGTTTAATAGGTGTACTGGAACAGACAAATATGTTGTGTGACTAATTCACATGATCAAGTCACATGGCACATCACCAGATCTCTCCAATTCTCAGATAAAGTTTAGATCTTGTCATAAAATCTAAATTACATCTTAACAAAGTAAATGAGAAAATGTATAATTTGAATTACTGGGTCCACCATGATTCAAATGTAAAACAGTCTGTAAAAGTGTTGATGCCAGCATTAACAATATCTGGCTCTGACCCCTAAAGGATAGTAAACGTTTAAGATGTTTAGTTAGTGAGTAGACGTTTACAATCTATAATGCTGTCTAAAAAGCTGAGCTATGTGGGTTCAAGGTAATTAAGGTTCTGTCAGCACTATACCAGACCAACAGTTACACATACAAATTATATTTACCAAATAAAAGAGTAATCTGAATATAACTTGAAAAGTGCAACAACTATGCATGTCAGTTTAGGATGGGTCAAAATGCTTCAGAACGTGGTTCACTCTTCACTTCTACACCCTTTGAGCACTTTAAAATGTAACACATGACTAATAATTAAAAAAGACTACTAATTAGAAAGCAGTAAACTGCTTTAGGGCCAACAGCACCCAGCCAATCAAAGCCCTCTGCTCAAATATGTGGAAAACAATATGTCTATCTCAGTGTGTTACCGGTGTGGTAACACCAGTTCAGTTCCCTTGTAGGCATGAGTGTAAGAATCCACTCCAACTGGGTGACAGTAACGATTCCCACCCGAGAGATAAGAACAACCAGGTGTTTACACACCCAAGATTAAAAATGGAGCTCTAGCAGATTTTTCAGGATGGACGACAACAGTTGTTGTGTTTCGGGTTTTCGGTTTTGGCGAAAGTACATTCACCTCAGGTCCAGACTGACCACATTCACCACAGCCGTCCAATAGACTAAAGTCCATGTGATTGCGTTAGATCACATAGATAACATGGGATGATGCCCAAGGTATGACCTCCTTGATGAAATATTTCCTTTGTGAAACAAAACGGGTTGCTTTGAATTGCATTCTCAAACGTAGAGCGAGTGTTCTACAATAGGAAAAGGTTTTTAGAGTAATTTATTACGTTTGATCTAGGATTTAGAGCTGTGGGCCGTTTAGCTAACAGTTTTAACACTTTTAGCAGAAATCCTTAACTCCTGTCCTATTGTCCTGTTGAGCAAATGTTGTTTAGGATATTGTCTGTCCACATTTCTCTCATTTTTACCAGAAAAAGTCATTATCATTTATTTATATTCTGCTTCATCTCAGAAACATCTAAGAAACTGGACTGTATAGTAGACCCTTATTTATACTGAGTAGTTTTCAGTATATTGTCTTAAATAACTTACAATGTGGGTAGAGTATTAACAGAACTCCCAGTCCTTCCAGGTGTGGAGGTGTTGGTACAGCATAACCAAGGGTCTGAGAAATTATCAGTATAGGCTGGACAAAGGTTCCCTGAGCAATCTGAAACTGCTAATGATGTGTAACAAGACCAATGTTTTGTGGACCTTAGAAGCAGTTGCTAGGCCTAAAACATTTGCAAGTCAAATATTCAGATTCCTTATTTGAAATTTTGTTGTGAAAAGTCAATGTAAGAAAGACATTAGTGGCTTTTGAAGGCCTGAGTTTGAGAGCTCTTTAATTTCACACAGCCTGAGTGATGTTTCATCTTCTTTTCATCTATTTAGTAAAATATGTTTTGTGTGCTTTTGTATGTTTCTTATGGGCTTCATCGGAAGGTTTTCTTAGGCGAATACTTTTGGCTAATAATGTGCAGGGTCTTTTGAAATGTGAATGCAAAACTTTGTGCGTGTACTGTATCATAAAATTGTAACGGGTGAGCCCAGGAGGGCTGCAAAAAGCCGACAGGACTCACGTGTAAAATGACGAAGACCTTTTTATTA
>JAOXYF010000023.1:7546570-7557868 GCA_028565775.1 Sternarchorhynchus goeldii
TGACGGAACACACCTCCACACAGACACACCCACTCAAACACGAGACGGGGAGGCGGCCAGGGCGGACACCGTGACAAAAATATTCACCCATTACACTGATGTACAGTACCCTCTACTCATATTTGTATATTAAGATGTTTATCTGTTTATGTAAACTACTGTTTTCTTTTTTTGTATTGTATATATTATCTGGTGCAAAGATAAGACGACGATAAGTCCTGCAAAATCATGCAAACAGAAGAAGTCAAGCGTTTGCTTTTATTTACAAAAATCTCAGTTTATACTGTTAGCTGCATTGCAGAAAGCAAAACGGCCCAGTAAATACACTCGTATGCTTAAGTCATCGACTCCGGGTGTCTATTTGTGACACGCTAGATTCACACTTTTTCTTTCAGTTTCTTTGTCTGGCATCAGGTTGACTGATGGTGCCTGTTATAACTCAGCCTCTCTCTGCTCAACAGGGCTCGAGCAGCCGAGACTGAGGAGGAGGGAGGACCTGAGTGGAAACTTCACATCACAGTCAGCCACAAAACTCTCCTTTCAGATGAAACCCCAGTGGAACGTTCTAGACTTAGTCGCTGTAACCACTCTTCTGTCTCTTTCATTCAGGAGTTTGGTTCACAGAGTTCACCTCCCTGAGTGTGTGCAGTATTGAGGCTAACTAACTTCATGACCAAGTGTGAAGAGAATGCAGGGATTAAAGAATTAATATAATCTGAGTTTTTAAAATAAGGATAAGGGCTGAGGCCTGTTTTGCTTTCCTGTTTCCTTTAGAAACCTGTTTTAATCTAAACTGAAACTGGAAGCCATGCCCTGGTTCACAGTACTAAGGGAGTTTATAGAATAAATGAGGTTTGGGAAGAAGGTACCCCTCAAACTCTACTCTTTCCTCTAATTATAACGTCCAAAGCTCCCTCTTTTTCCACTGTGACCAAATTTCATCTCTATATCTCCTCCTGGAATCTGCCCTTTGTCTCTCTGTTTTGTTCTTTTTTCTCTCTATCCTCTGGTAGGGGTACTGACTTCTCTCACCTTCATAGGCTGCTCAGAACTCCAGTCCAAAGTTCTCAGAGTTCTTCCTTCTACTACAGTCACCTCCAAACATTACTGAAAGCATGTTCTGCACTTTCAATGTACCATATATATGAAGCATCCAAAAAGTGAAATAGCTGCAAGTGATATCTATCTGACAGTCACATATAGGGCTTTCCCTTTATTCTTTTGTCATCTTCTGAACTGTACATACATCGATCATCTAAACTTCAAATTTGTTTAATGTATCTAGGGAAACAGAGAAAACAGTGACATCATAGTCCTTTTACACACACACACACACACACACACACACACACACACAGGGATCAGTCTTGTTACTAAACCACAAAACCACATCGACAAGGCTATTCTTTGTGCTATGATGTTATCAAAGTGTTTCACACTGTCGCAACGTCATGTAGCTTTAGTTGGAAATTAGACAAAACAAGACCAGATATTTGGTTCTGCCACTGTGACAGACAGCTACCAGTTAAATGTAAAGCTACCTCTCACCGCCCTTTGTCTGTTACTTTCATCCGACTGAATGTTGGCTCGAACCCCACCCTGAACAGCAGCAGCAGAGGCAACATATCAGCTTTCCTGTTGCAAATGGCTGCTGTAGACATGACGTTGCCAGTTATTAAGCAACAGTTTACACGCAGGGATAGAGAAGGAAACCACTCCTTGGGGAGAGGCACTTACTCAGACAAGTAGCATGTCAAACTATTCCTCGTGTTTGATTGTGTAATGTAATTGATCAAGTTCACAGCATTTAAGGTTACAATGCACTATATGTTATGACTGTTCATAGTATGCAAGGCTTTTTGTGGACTGTGAAATCTTTGGACTATGCATCCTTGATGATCCGAAGTCACGTTCTTTCTGTCTTCGCCTTCTTCCCAGTCTGGTTGCAAATTCAGTACACGATTTTACCGCGGTAGCCTTACTTGACCTGCAGTGAAGTATTTCACAAACACACTCACACTCAAATAGTAACTTTGCATTTTGGCATGCTCGAGTTAACAGCTTGAGGTTTCAGTGGAGACTCTGAGGCATGTTTTCATATCTTGGGGAAAAGAGTAAACTCAAGATGATTTAAAATGTGCTATTAAACAGCTTATTGCACAAGTACGTATTTGCTCAATGTTATACACCCATAAAGACAAAATTAAAACTGCTACAAGCCATTTTTTTTAAATAATCACTTGACGAAAGTGCTAGTGCATCCTGTTACTGAGAAAAGGTATCATGCTATCAAGTCAAACATTTTTATATATAGCACCTTTTTACAACACAGGTTGTCATAAAGGTGGCCTTTGATGCAACATGTAAGGGTACAAGGATTACAAGGGTAAGAGAAGGACTTCCGGTGCACATCGGTGGGTGTGGCTTTGGACAAAATTGAAGGAAAGGGGTGGACACAATCAGTTTGACAGACATCAGCAAGAACTGTGACATCAAATCCAAGAGCTAAGGTTTGTTAAAACACCTTCACAGCAGCTTTGCAATGGTTGTAATGTTTGTTCAGTCGAGACCAGCTACCTGGCAGCTTTGTCAAAGCTTTGTCACAACTTCGGCAGATGTATTGTTATTATTTTTTTAAACTTACTTTTTATACCACGAAATAGATCAATCGTAAGTCCACTAAAACACAGTGCAATATCAGACACTTGCTTAGAGACCCGATGGAAGTTTCATAGCAGGAACAGTTATTCTTCCAGTTATTTCTCAGTTTCCAGAATGGTAGTCAGTAGGTTTGTATGCTGTGATGTCTGGAGCTCTCTGTGATCAGATGGTCCTTCATTTCTGCGCTTGAGGAGACCACCTTCCAATATACTAGCGTCTACGGGGTGGTCGTTCCTCAGGCACATTCTGGAGTCTGAAAAAGAAATACTTGCCATAACAGAAGCCTCAAAAACAGCGCCAGTGCAAGATTAGATTAAGAAGAAACATTGCCACATCCAAGGTCTTGCTTTTCCAGTAATGTTCACTTGGCATCTCCACCCTCCAGGAATCTTGTGCAGATTTCGTTTTCAGGCCTCTAGTTGTCCTTTGAGGTTTTGCAGAAATCGCACAAATTTCTGAAAAAAGTTCTTGCTGATGATCACTAGAAAGGTGTTGGAGCAGATGGTGCATCACAGCTGACTGTATATGGGGCTGAGTAGCCAGTGAATGGTCGGAGTCTCCATGCCTCCTCTTGTACACTACCTAAAGCTCTTGCAATGGGCACGTGAGCATCAGAACTGGAACATGGAGCGATGGAAGAAAACAGCTGGTCCAATGATTCATGCTTTCTTTTACATCATGTGGATGCCTGGGTGTGTGTCACTGATGAGGCGGCACCAGGATGCACAGCAGGCAGAAGAAAAGCTGGCAGAGGAAGTTTGATGCTCTGGTTAATGTTCTGCAGGGAAACCTTGAGTTTAGTTTTAACAGTTTAAAACAGTTTGAATGGCTGGTTTGCGTCCACACTTTGGTAGGATTGGGTTTTTTTTTTTTGATATCCTTATTTTGGGGCAAGTTAAGTTTCAGAGGGCAAAGGCATCAACAATTTTCAACTTTCCAAACCCTATCGCCATTATTAAGAACCTAGTGAAGGAAGATGGTGGGTGTAAGTATGTATATATGTGCAGATGTCATAGAGAGATATACAGATATACATTGTTATATTGTGGATGTGGATGATTTACAATATAACAATTACTTACAGATTATTAGCTCTGTGCTACCCATTCATGTTATTGTGTGTAATTTTTGTGTCAAAAAATAAAATAAATAAAATAAACAAACAAACAAAAAACCAAAACCCCAAACACTAGGGTTCACTAGCACTCATGTGGATGTCACTTTGATATGTACAACCATGTACAACATGGTTGCAAGTACACCCTTTTATGGCAACAGGTTTCTAATGACAACAGCCTCTTTTGGGATAATGCACCCTGGCACACAGCAAAAATTTCTCAGGAATAGATTGAGGAACATGACAAAGAGTTCAAGGTGATGACTTAGTTTCCAAACTCCCAAGAACTCAATCTGATGGCGCATCTGTGGGATGTGCTGAATAAAGAAGTCTGATCCATGGAGGTTCTACCTCATAATTTTCAGGGCTTATAGGATTTGTTGCTAATGTCTCGGTGCCAGATACCACAGAATACCTTCAGAGGTCTGGTGTAGTCCACACCTCAACACAGCAGAAGTGTTTTGGTGGCACAAGGAAGATCTATAATAATATTAGGCCAGTGATTGATGAGTATTGTTATTTACATAAATTGCCTATAATTAATCTTTTATTGCAACAGTTAAGCAAAAATCATTGCCTTTACTTATTTGTGTTTGCATGCAGTCTGTGGCCTAATAAATCAAATCATGGTTGGCAAAAAATACTGGACTGTCTTCACTAACACTTTTTACATATTTACTTTACTAGAATTTTTAGATAATGAAATGCAATGAATGAAGGAGCAAAATGTGTCTGACTCAAAGTCCACATGTCATGTTTTGGTCCACTGTAGATCTAGAACTTCAGAGGTCTCAAGACCTCTCCTGCATTGTTGTGGCCTCTTTTCCCCCTTGATGGATTTTCACTTCGTCCATGAGATTTCTTTTTAAAAAGCTTCTTGATGAAAATCTTAACTAGTACTAAAACAAAAGTTCATTCGTTTTATGTTAATTTATCAGAATTTACATCTGCCTATGTGATAGTGCCAAAATGAAGGAAAGTAATGGATGTTGTTGGGTTTTTTTGTGTTTGATACATTAAATGTTTCCTAGTTAAACATTTTGATGGCTTTGTGTTAGAACTGGTTCTGTTCATTCTTTATAATAAAGGAAGTATACTGGAAGATACTGGTAAAGTATTTTCAGGTTTATTGAAACTGACCAGACAGAATGGGTACAACACAACAAGCAAACCAATCATTGCCATTATTGTTAATGTCGCAAATATTTGCAAAACAGATTTATTAGCTAACAGTGAGATCCGTAGACGTAACATTTTTTTGCTGATTTTCTTTCCAAATCATCAGTTATTGCTGAAAGGTAAAATGTAACTTCACTGTTGGTCCTGACAGACTGATCCTAAGGCACTGTGGCTGAAATAAATATCTTTACTCCCCTAAAGCAGCTACTCTGTGGATAGCTGTCATTATTGGCCTATGAGGTGTTAGTGTTGTGCTGGGCCATTTTGGTCGTTTAGACTTTCTTCTCCTTGGTCTCTGTGACTGAGGACACCACCTTCCCATCCACCAGTGTCTGTGTGACTGTCATTACTTTTACTCGTTTCTGCTCGTCAACAGCATCCTCGAGCCTGGGGGAGAGAGATAGAGAGAGAGAGAGAGATTTCTTGGAATGAGTTCAGTCGCTGAGACTAATTTTGCTCAACAACAATAAGCATTGAGTTTCAACTCACTTGAAGTCTCCGCCTTCAAGGAGTCTCCTATAGGTGGCGATCTCCGCTTCCAGCTTCATCTTTATGTTGAGCAGAGCTTCATAATCCTGTGTCTGCTGCTGGATGTTGTTGCGAATCTGCATCAATTCAGCCTCCACCTGCATGATGATTGAATTCAGGTTCTCGATCTCCATGTTGTAGCGCATTTCTGTGTCACGCAACGAGCCTTCCAGTGAAGCTTTCTGCAACAAACAACACACAGGAGCCATGAGTAACACAAGGAACCCTATTCACAGTGACAGAGAAGCAGATTCTATGTAGAAGGACACATTTGAGGTCTTGGTTAGGACATTCTCAGTACAAAAAGTTAAGTCAAGTAATAGGCACCTCTTACTAAAATCATTGATCAGTGCCTTCAAGCAGTGATTAGTGCCTTAATTAAAACCAATCTAACCCCCAAGAAGAAATGATACAGCAATTAAGTAAAACTAATAAAAGAAAAGTAATATTGGATTTTTTAAAAAAATGTACACACAAGGCTCTTCTGTGATTCCAGCTCAATCTCCAGTGTCTGAAGTTGTCTGCGGAGGTCATTGACTTCTGTTCGTGCACCTTGGAGGGCCTCTGTGTTTTGGGTGACTTGTACTTGTACTTCTTGCATCTGGAGAAGATATGGTGAATTTTGAGATTATGAACAGATAATCAGATCTTTCTAAAAAAGTCATAAGACATAAAATTAACCAACTAATGTCTTTACTTAAACAGACCTGTGACTCATGCCAGGCTTTGAGGTCGTCTTGATTCTTCTGGGCGATCTTCTCATACTTGGCTCTTATCTCCTCCATAATCTGAGACAGGTCCTGTCCCTTTGGAGCATCAACATCCACCTGCACTCCTGACTGGGCAATCTGGTTACGCAGCTCCATTACCTCCTATTAAGACCAGAGAAAAAAGGTGATGACATGTTCAACATGATTTTGGTATACCATGTTTCAAGGAACACTTCTAGAGATGCTGGATGAAGACTCACATTGTCATGGTTTTTCTTGAGGAAGATGAGCTCCTCCTTGAGGGTCTCAATCTCACTCTCGAGGTTCATGCGGCCAAGGTTAGTATCATCAATGACTTTCCTCAGGCCAACAATATCAGCCTCCACTGACTGGCGGATGGACAACTCTGACTCATACCTTTAAAAAAAACATTAATTACATTACTAAACTCTTGCTAAAGGGTTAAAGGGTACCACAATATAAGTAATTACACAACCCACCCTTCATTATAGAACCAAAATGGTTTATGCTGAAAATCAGTTTTTTTTCTATGCCAAGAAAGTATTCACTCACTTCACCCTGAAGTCATCAGCAGCTAGGCGAGCATTGTCAATCTGGAGCACAAGGCGGGCATTATCCACAGTAGCATCAAAGACCTACAACCAATCAGAAGACAGAGGTTAGCAAACACTTGCCAATGATTAGAGAGTTGGAGACAATGGGCCAGAAGGAAAAATACAGAAATGTACTTTCAGTGTACAAACTCGTGGAAGCATTCTGCTCAAATTTCAAAACAAAATGTATTAAACAAATTGAATAGGTCAGAGAACCAAGTGCCCCAGTTCTCTTCAGTGAATTTATGGTTTGTCAAACTGGAAGTTCCGCTAAAACTGGAAACTCTGAAAACATTTTTTGGAGACTCAGTTATCCCTGTGGCTTTAATTTGCTTAGATAAGAGCTGGAGAGCTGCAGGTGTCAGAGTCCATTGGATAATCATTAACAAACAACTAATTCATAGACCAAAACCAGTTTAAGGGAACATCAAAGCTCATGTTAGGAACAAGGCAGAGGCAATGGCAGGTTTCTTGTTTGTCCTGTGAGGCTGTTTTGCAAGAACTTTGTATGAAAGCATGCAAACCTATCTTGTTATAAAGGTGTTGAACTTCACTGATTCTGCCATTTGCCAGTGAACTAGCCTTATATAGGCTAACTGCCTTGAGTAATGGCTAATGCTATCATAAGGGGTTTGGGCTTTGTATACATGGTTATGCTAATGCTAATCTAAAAAAAAGGATTTAATTTTCCCAATCACTATATATTTAACTATAAAGTCAGTTTAAACTAGTTCACAATCAATCATTAAATTATAATTTCATATAAACCTATCATACTTGCATTCAGGAAGAGTATGATATAATTGATATAAATAGTCATAATTAAAACAATTAGTTAAACATGGGAGCTGTTGATAAAATTTGTGTGTACAGTTTCTCTTTTATCTCTACAACACAGTAGCATTTTAAAAATGGCTTTATAATATGGCCTCACTGAACTGAATTTCTTTTGTCCTTGCTTGACTCACTCTTGACAAATGGGAGCTTCATTTAAATGTAAGTAAGCCAACATTTTATCCTGACTCTACTTGATGAATTACAGCCACATTACAGTCCATCAAACCAGATATATGACTCAACTAATGTTTCCTCTGGATGTACATCACAGAGGAACAAACTTAACCAGGTCTTATGTGCTCCTTAGCACCTTTCTACCTCTATTTCAACTTCCTTAACTTCCTGAGCAACTAATCTTTGATAATTGACTGTGATAGAATATTTAGTCACAACAGTCACAACACCTCAGCATTTTCACATTATTAATCCATTAATCACACTATTAATGTCTACCAGCTTTTCATCTGCACCAGCTGGTTCTTTGTGAACCCAGCCTAAGCTCTTTAGACCTTTCCGTTTCCTTTAAGCCTCCCACGGGCTATAGATTCTCTCTCCTCCATCGCAGAACTTTTGTCAGCGACAGGAATGTCTGAATACGTGATGAGGAATAAACACAGGACGGAAATGCTTAATCACAGGAATGCAGACTGAGAGCAGCAGAACCTCCTCCTCTTGTCTAGTTTTCCTCAGTCCTTTTCCTGTCAGCTTGGCTATCTATGGTGAGTACTAACTCAGACTAACTTTAACTTTAACATTCTGTTCTTGCACGTGGCAAATGTCCTTGGTGGCGTGAATTCATTCAGACACTCAAGGTTAAAAAGACTTTCCCTGTCATTCCTCCCCCAGTTCCCACGTTACCTGTTTGCACACACTCACCTTCTTGCGCAGGTCATCCAGAATGGCCTGATAGCGGCTGTAGTCCCGCACGTCGGGTCCCCTCTTCTCCAAGGCCTCGCGGATCTGCAGCTCCAGCTTGCTGTTGGCCTTCTCCAGGGACCTCACCTTCTCCAGGTAGGAGGCCAGGCGGTCGTTCAGGTTCTGCATGGCCACCTTCTCGTTGCCCATGATCTCGCCGGTGGCGCCGGTGCCCGATACCTGGAACGAGGTGGACATGGAAGAGGTGGGGCCCACCAGGCCGCTGCGGAGGCTTCCGTAGGATGCTGAGGAGATGCGGGAGCCCTGACCCCCTGCTCCGCCGTGGATGCTGGCTGACGTGAAAGAAGGTAGGATGGAGGTGCGCTGCATGGACACCTGGGACAGGGGCACCTGGGAGGAGGAGCGCACGGAGTAGGAGAGTCTGCTCATGGCGGCTGTAGAGTGAACAAGAGTAGCACACGAACGGTGAGGCAGAGAACCGCGACGCAGCCAGATGAGTGCACAGGGTGGGAGGGAGGGAGAATGCCGGGCCTTTTTAAGCAACTTCTGCCTTGAAAGTCCCGCCCACAAGGCCCTCCCTCACACCAATCAGGTTCTTCCATGTCTCTGGTTTTATGTAGCTCTCAGTGACTGGAGAATGTGTAGACAGTAAAAACTGCAGACTTTTTTTTCTTTCCTATAATCAAAGTAAAAATGCTTTGGGTTGTGGGAACGTTTTAAATTGTTTTAAACAACACTGTTTTTCTTTGCTAAAACGTACTTCTATTTTTGGTGATTTTTGTTACATGGAAAGTTTAAAAAAAATTATATATATATAGTTTGTAGAGGTTTGTATCTTAAACTGAATATAATTTTCCATATATACATGACAATCTTTACTGACAATTTCTGGATGAATAAGAAAACACTGACACTAACCAGAATACATAGAATTAAAACAGAAATAAAGACATTTCTGACATAGTTTACACAATTCAGTTTTTTTTTATTATTTCAGGTGTAAGGAATGAAGCCAATGAAAGAAAAAGGTCTCCTAACCCCTATATGGAAATAATGATTGAGACACACATTGATTGAGAAATCAGAGTCTGATGAAATAGAGTTTTTCTTCCATTGACTGATGTTTTGAGCAACACACCTTAATAGAAGGTTTAATTCAGGTCAGTAATTGCTACGCATATCTATATGTAAACCATTAATGTAAAAAAAAACCCCAAAGACAGTAAGATGAGTGTGAAATACTGTAGGGGCTGTCCATCTGTAACTATAATACCGTAGGGGCTGTCCATCTATGATTATAATGACACTATGAAAAAGGACAGTTCCAGTCTTGGCTCGTCTCCAAGTATTCTACACCTGTTTCAAAGATTTTAAATACTACTGTCACCATCAGTTTGCTCCTTATGGACACACATATGTTGTTTGCTGAGATGCTCTGTGACAATATTGTAAAAATGCCTTGTAACAATGTTGTGAAAACTGCCATACAAGTAATACTGTCTTTCTATAATGTCTTAACTATAATGGCTTTTTTAAAGCTCAGCCAACAGAGCTGTTTCCCTCACTGCCCCGCCTGTAAAAGGATATGGATGTTTGTGATGGTAAATGAATGAACAATTATTCTGGCTCCAGAGTACACACACATGTAGGGACAAAGAACTTCAGCTAATCTCACTATGCTGCAGTTACCCTGTGGTTCTACCCCCACACCTTCACACACACACACACACACTTGCTCAATCGCATACACGGCAATCTTTCTTTTCACTAAGATGAGTATCTGTGTTAGGTTACCACTCTGATGTTTCAAGATGTTTCAAGGGATTAACCATACATAGTTGACCCTTTGAATAGCTTCAGAGGTTAAAACAAGGCTGAGAGACACATTAGGCAGTACTGCTCTAACTGCACTAGCCTGACATATTATTATGTAAATAGCACTGAAACTGCTTTAGAGGATCATTGTAAAGAAGTGTTGTGCGTGTTATGTGTGTGTGTGTGTGTTGTGGGGAGGGGGTTGCTTTCTGTTATCCCACCTTGTGGAATGTGTTTTTGCTCCAAGAAACAGGAAGGAAAGAGAAAGAGGACTGAAAGAATCCAGTTTAGTGTCACAGAAATGATTCCCTGTCTGAACGTTTTCCTATTGTTCTGAATTCCTGTATTTACAAAGCATAGTAGAAAAGGATTCTTAAATGTAAACAATTTTGTTCTGACGATAACTTAATACATAACATACAAGGATTTGGTATATTCAGAAAATTACTTTACAACCCTAAATTTGTGTATAAAACTGTTTGGCACAGTAACACCCAGTGAAATGTTTATTACAGTTATCTGCTGATCTCAGCAGCACGTTTATATTTTATTGGTAAAAGCTTTATAAGGCTTCTTTGCAGTACGCAGTAGTAGAAAAAAACATTATGTGTGCAGCATATGGAGATCAGTGGGTGGGGATGTGAAGAAATTTGAATGTCCGATGACCTCAGCGTCCTGACTGAGACAGATCAAGGAAGGGTGTGGCTGAGGTAAGCAGGACATCTGTGGGTGTGGCTACTGTCTCTTCTCAGTGATGAAAGGGTATGTGAGATTAAACTAGAAGACACCACAACCCCAATTATTAGAGTTACACTATATTGCCAAAAGTATTTGCTCACCTTTCTTGACACACATATGAGCTTAAGTGACATTCCATTCCTAACCCATAGGGTTCAATATGACGTTGGTCCACCCTTTTCAGCTAGAACAGCTTCAACTCTTCTGGGAAGGCTGTCCACAA
>JAOXYF010000023.1:7561052-7577185 GCA_028565775.1 Sternarchorhynchus goeldii
ACACGAGCTACATGTTGATTATGATCTGGACCCCCCCCGCCCCCCCAGAGAGCCCTTAGACTGTAAGGGACTGAGAGAGAAAGAAAGAAAGAAAGAAAGAAAGACAGAAAGATGCTCAAATGATATGATTAAGAAATAGCTATTTATCTATTTGTCAAAAGCAATTCTGCATAGATGTTTATCTTAATATTATATAGTATCACCACTTGAGGATATTCTTTGAAGCTCACGAGGTCACAGTCATAAGCAGTGAATTCCTGATCATACACAAATAAGCATGGAGAATACACACACACACACACACACACACACACACAAATACAAACACACACACACACACATACACACACACACACATGCACACACTTCCCACAAATTTTGCATATATCTTCAGGGGTAAAGGCATAACATATGTTCCAATTTATCCCTTGTGTCCATGGCAACTGCGTAAACTTTCCACCGCTGGCTGTCATGTGTCAGTGTGTGGCGCAGCGAATTTGTGTGTGTGTGTGTGATCTCGGGTAACCCTATTGCTATGGCAACTGTGGGTGTGGCTTGCTGCCCAGGAGACCTTGGGGGAAGTTCTGGGGAGAGTCGCAAGGCACAGGATAGAAGTACAAACTCTGAGAAACATTCCACAGCAAACTCCGGATTCTGCTCAAGGTTCACATGTACTGAGAAAAACTGTCTTTCCACAGTAAGAACTTCACTGCTGAACTTTTAAATTCAGCTATTTTCAGTTAAACAGTGCTACAGTTAACTTGGGCCTGGTGGTTTTAATATGCTGACTAGGCAGACAAAGAAAGCAAACGTTTTGCATAGTGACTCATGCCATAATTGAAGGCAGTAAGATTATAACTCGGAACTTGTAAAGCTGCCTGACTGGTCTCACAGAATCACAGCACGAGCAAACAGCTTCTCATAGAAGACTAACTCGAAATATTCTGCATGACCAAAGGTTGTTATCAAATATTCCAGGAATGATCTTTGCTTTGTACAACATAAAAGGACTGGATGTGTGTGTGTGTGTGTGTTTGTGTGTGTGCATGTGTGTGTGTGTGCGTGTGTGTGTGTGTATGTGTGTATGTGCATGCGTATACATGTGTGAATGTGTGTGTATGTAGTTGGTCTCAGAGTACCAGTATAATAGTGCATGTGGCATGAATCACAGTGCTCAGACCCAAATTAGGAAGTGGGAAAGTATGTGAAGGATCCGTTCACGTGGGGTGATCCGCTGATAAAATGAATCATACCCAGACATTTCCTTTTAACCTACTACACTGATAAAAATGCTCTACAGAAGCCCTATTGACTCTGACGCTCTTGACCATCCCATGTAGTTATGTCTGTATAAGATACACATCAGTGAACCACTGTCCTCAAATTACACTCACACAGGCAATAAACGACACACACAAATTCACACCTGATCAGCCACAAGTGAAACAAACACCAGCTATGATACTCCCATTAGCTATTTAGTTGGAGCCAAAGGAACACTTCGAAATTAAGTGTAAATTAAACAAATTTTCAGTCAGCTTGTTTTGGGCTGGACATGTTTTGTCCTTTTGTTAAAATGAGAGCATTCCTGAATGTTCTTCACATTACCACACCAATAGCGCAGGAATGGAGGAATGTCATCTTCACATGATGATGCAGTAGTCTTTCTCAGGTTGCTAGGAAACAGACCACAGACTCACACTCGTGTAATTGCAACACCCATTTAGTTTTGCCTACACCCTGATAATGAGATAAGGCAGGAATGATACCAAAGTACAAAAGCAGATACACCAGTTTTGCGGAGGTGTTACTGGCCTTGCTTCAGAAGGAGCACACATTAATGAGAGGAGTAGTCAAGGCTGCTTGTTTGAGGCAGGAACATCTCATGATAGAGGAGTTTCCTGTGGTTCCCCAAACATCATTTCTAATTTCTTCCCAGGTTGCAGTACAGTAGTGGTTCCCCTAGCTTCCTTTTCAAGGGACTATTCAGGACACTATAAGCCAGTGCCCTTGGGCCCAGAACACATATCCTGCACCTGCTGGCCCTCTGCACAAGGTGCCTTCTGAAGTAAGAAAACATCTGATCTCCAGAGTCCACACTGCACACAGCTACACTGAACAGCAATGAACAAAATATCGCTGGCCCACACTAGACTGAGATCGACGTGGTCTAATCCAAGTCATCACAACAGGCCATTGGCTGGAAATGTAACCAACTGTCTATTCTTCTACGGTCCTGGTCTCACTTGTACTTTAGATGCTTTCACGTACGTCGCTATAAGACAACAATCGTTTCTGAGATGTGCAGGTTCTTCATTTTTGAGCTACTACAACATCTCTAATAGATTTCACACGTTCCTCCTCAGCGTTGGTGGTCCACGGTCCCCTGGCTGATGCAGATGTTCACGAAGTTCCATCTCCTGCCCCTGGAAGTGGACGTTGTTAATGCCAGGTTTTGTAGGGACTTCCCTGTGAGATGTGCCCTAAGGAAAGGCTGCTGGGTCTCCAAATTCCGGGGCTCCTCTCCAACTCTCATCATCACAGGAGACATAGGTGGGGGCCCTGTCCCCTAGCATGGACTCACTCACACATCACCGGCCTGTTGATCACAGCTTCCTACCCACAATTCCCCTTGCTCTGTTTCTTCATCAACTCTTATCAGGACTTCTTTTCACTCATTGTGTGTCCCTGAGCAGTGTCTGTGTTATCTGTTATGGTTTACTGATCCAAGCTTGGTGATTCCTGACATTTTTAGCCTCCTCTGCATTACCCTGTTCAATGCTGTGTATTGACTTTGGCCTATTTCCTGGTTTACGTATGTTATTTATTACGATATGTGTCTACTTCTTTGCCCTTCGGTGCAGTCTCACTTCTGATTATATCCTGCTTGCTTTCCAGAGTGCTTCAATACAATTACATTACACTCCTAACTCTTGTTGTGACTGCTAAGTTGATTTTTGGATGTAACAAAAAAACTGAAAGCTGTTTTAAATCATGAATTCCACAGGGAAGGTTTTTTTTTTTTTTTTGCCACAATCCTTTTCTCTGGGCAAAATGAGTCATGAGCTTTGGCATCTACCAAAAACCATTTTCATTTTTTTGTTTTAACAGACTTCGCTTACATCTAAGCTCAGAAGCACAGAATGGTTGGTTGTGTTAACAATATATTATGTAATGATTATGCGTCAGTGAATAAAATAGTTATGGTTTTTATAAAATGCCTGCAGAAAGAAAGGGAGAGGAAGGGAGGGAGAGAGAGAGAGAAAGAGAGAGAGAGAGAGAGGGAGAGAGAGAGAGAGAGAGAGAAATGGTGTGGGGGATACATGTCCTGGTTGCTCTGCTTCTGTTCAGTAGGTTGTCTCGTGTTTCTTGGCTTGAGGTTGGATCACACTCAAGTTGGATGAAGAAATGAGAGAAGTTTTATTTCTCCAGGTTCCTGTTTCAAAAACAAAAGCCGGGATTCTGTAATGGACCAGAGGAAGAGAAGTCAGATTAAACAATGTGACTCACTGACCAAAATGTAACTGACTGAGTGAAAATGTAGCAAAGTAATATGTTCTTCATCATATTTACTATGAACAATATCATTTAACAGTTACTGCAATCTCATCCATTACAGTGGTTAGAAGACCTAACACGAGGCCGGCTAGGTGTGTAAGAGTGCGTCTGTATAAGCAGCCAATCAGCTTTCAGATGAAATGTATTACCTAGTAAGCAAAGGGGTTGCGTTAAGGCAGAAACCATTTAACACGTTCAGGATGTAATCCTATTTTCCCCCCAAAACGGCCCTTTGCATAACAACCCTGAGAGGACCACGCCAAATCCTACAGACTCCAAAACAATGCGCGGGCATAATGCAATCTCAGGGGAGGAGGAGATTAGGCTGCACTTGAAGAACGAGTAGAAATAGTCCCCAGTCGAGCCTTATCTGCACAGATACCACAGTGCTGATCCCGACCCACTGCAGTCATGCGTTCAGTCCTCCTGTCCTCTCGCTAACGCTGAACCACAGATTAAGACCTCAGGGGGAAAAAAAAAAAACAAAACTTCTCTCAAATACTCCACATGACATCGATGAAATAATTCAAAATCCAAACTACCCAAGCGTTATGTTAAAATGGCTATTGTTATGTGTGCTTTCGAGTTTATACTTGTATTGCTCAGACATAATGGTTTTATTATGAACTACAAAAGCGAGTTATGGGATCATCGGTTCACTGAGATGTCGGTAAAGTTTATTGTCATTAAAGTGACTGTAAAAGTGACCAGGTTTGTGAATCCTGTTACAGCAGCCCCCAAGGCAAGGCCTTTAAAAACGCCATAAAGGCGTGTCTTCTAAACAAAGTGGAAGTCGCCCCTCTCCACGCTATTAGTTTTCACGGCCGTGCAGTCAAGAGCTGCTCAAGATCCAAAGCTCTTATGCAATATCCCAAGACTACAGCAGTTCTTAATGTAAATGCATGCAGTATTACTTGGGAAGGATGTGATTTATAATCCAGCAGGTGCCATAAAGGGTGGGTTGTATGAGCTGATATTGTTAAAACATGGGTGTGTGCAAACCAAGCCTCACCTTTAACACATGTCAGGCTGAATGAACTTGTGGTTGTATGAAGTACAGCATTATGAGCCAGGAAGAGTTACCTGCACACATATTTACTGAGATAATTAAAGCCATACCTTATTTGAGTAGTCAAATAGTTTTAGGTCATTTTGAGATGAGGCATTCGTTTAGGTGTCGTAGGTCTCTAATACTCACAGTTCTATTAACTACAGAGTATAGGTTGCTTTTACAGTTGGGACTGCATTCAAATTCACTTGAACAAGAAACTTGAAAATTTCACCTTTCTGGGTAAATGCTTCTCTATTTCTGTGGAAATTAAAATACTTTTATTACTTTCTTCAAATGTAGTTTACATGTTCTGAGGGATCCTGCGGGCTCCATAACACACATTCATACAATAGGTCTTTCTATGATTTTCTATGATAAAATATCACATTTTTCCATGCAGCATACACATCCCTTTGGCACTACGTTAAATTCTTGTTTTGCCAGAATTTCCACAGCAGCTTTCCTGGTAGTTTGGATTGAAAAGGGCAGAAAAGAGGGTGGGGTCCACTGAATATCCAGGTAATGATTAGATGAAGAATGTAAGCCAAAGAGTGTGGAGTTTCAGCCCCACCTCCATTCCAGTCTACACTGAGAGAATGAACCAATCAGAGCTGCCCCTTTGCTCCTCCCCTGAGCAACGCTGCTATACTAAGAGGGGCTGAGCCAGTCGTTCTGCCAATCTGCTCGGGTTTCTCCAGCTCATCAGACAAGCTTCCTGCTGCTTCTCTCTGCTCACCACACTCACACTCTCACCCTCAGCCACTTTAGGTCAGAAACACCGCAGCCAGAATGTCATATAAGAAGACCTACACCATGAAGTCCTCGACATCTGGGACAACACCGCGCAGCTTCAGCAGCCTCTCCTACGCCGGCCCCAGTGTCGCCCGCCAGAGCTACACCGTCCGAAGCAGCTACGGAGGGGTCAACCGTGGCCTCGGGGGTGGCCTGGGAGTCGGCATGGGAGGTGGTGTGTCCGGCGTAGGCTCACTGTACGGCTCAGGTGGAGGAATGGGTCAGGTGATACCCGTCACAGCCGTGACAGTCAACTCCAGCCTCCTGGCTCCCCTCAACCTGGAGATTGACCCCTCCATCCAGGTTGTCCGCACCCAGGAGAAGGAGCAGATCAAGTCCCTCAACAATCGTTTTGCCTCTTTCATTGATAAGGTGAGCAACTGGTATTTGTTACTCTGTCCGTCTGCTTGAATTTGTTCGTTACTGTGTCGGTGAAGTGATAAAGGGAGGTACAGCTTACTGTGCTAATTCATAAAGACCTTAAAATGACTTGTGGAAAGCAGTAAACAGCACTGCTATGACTCACGAGTCTCTGTGAATGCTGAAAGAAAATTAAAATAAGGAACAGAAATGTGAGACATCTGGTTTGTTTTACAGATTTCCCCCCATATTTTACTTAGATTTATAGTAACTTCCTTGCTGTAGAGAAGAACAGGCAATGCATGGTCAAGTTGTGAACAGGGTGTGTCTCTGGTCAGAATGAAACCGTTTTAACTTTGCAACACACTGTAGTGGGGTAGTCAACTCCAACTGCAGTTGCATCTATACCTGTTTATAAATAACATTTAGTAACACTGCCATTTTTGAAATATAGCCTTTACTTGAAGATAGTATTTGCTTATTGCAACCTCTTTACAATTTAGTTTTAAGTGTTAAAACCATTTTTAAGGTTTCTTACCACCAGGCAAAAAAAAAAAAAGCTATTGTTCCTTTAACCTACAGGACCTGCTCTACAGAGTTAATATTTGATCAAGAGAAACGGTGTCAGGTTCACTAAAGAGATTACATAACGAACTCTCTCAATTCAGTGATGACAAGGAATAATCTGGTTTTAATTATTTTGACTGTGTAACATCAGGACCTAGACATTTTCCATGTTCTTTGCCTTTCCCTTATGGAAATAGTCTGCTTTGCATTGCACCAAATTTTAATGAAGTCACTGTTTTGAATAAAAAAGACATCAAACAGTGCTCTATCTTAGCTGAAGTAAACGTGCTGTGGTTACTTTCATTTGTGAAATCCATTATCATTTAATTATTACTTCTCTAATTACATCTCAAACATTCATGGGCAGGCACACACAGAGATACACACACACCTCTAAAAGACTGAAGCAAATTTGAGAGCTCTTCTCTGCAACTTTCCTGTAATGTTTTCATGTTAGGTGAAATAGTAAAAATGACCACCAGCACAAACAATATATGCACCATCACTTTTTACCAAATTCAACTAATCTTTGTCACTACCCAACATAACCGACCTCCCCTACCCACCCACCTCAAATCAGGAAAATCATACTGCTCTCGTCAGATAGCCCATCTCCCCCTACTGGTCTTCTACTGGGATGTGCGTCATCATTTCCCTGGAAAATAATACTGCTATGCTGCAGACAGTCACCCATACAGTACAACTTGAAGCCAAGCAGGGTTTCTTTGATTCTCCATGATTCACGCAGTGTCTGTGTTTAGTGAAACACAGCATCTGCTTGTGTTTCACTAAATGTCAGGCTTACCCAGAAATCACAGTTCCATTCAATTCCTAGCTGCAGTGGTGAACCACACACAATGTTCTTTGAAGGCCTAAATATGGTCTCCATTTGTGACTTGGCAGAAAACAATAACCCCATTCTCCTCTCGCCCACCCAGGTACGCTTCCTGGAGCAGCAGAACAAAATGCTGGAGACCAAATGGAGCCTCCTCCAGACCCAGACCACCACCCGCTCCAACATCGATGCCATGTTTGAGGCCTACATCGCCAACCTGCGCAGACAACTCGACAGCCTGGGCAATGACAAGATGAGGCTAGAAGCCGACCTGCACAACATGCAGGGCTTGGTCGAAGACTTCAAAAATAAGTGAGTTAACAGCAAACACTTGAAGACAGTGGGACAGTCTCCACCCTTGGGTTGTAGTGAATGGATAATGACCAGTTTTTTTTGTATGCAGCCTCATGTGCTAAAATGTTCCCAATGTGAATGGGATCCAAAATTGGAGACACATGGAGAAACATATTTTATTTGGGTTCTGGGAATATGTTCAGGTTGCCAAACAGGTTTATGCAACAACAACCGAAAAGACGCAAGGCTGCACGTTCTCCTCTCCTCATGATATGAAATCACATGAGTAATGGTTGCTAAGGTCACTCCCTAGGTTTGCTAAAACCATTGTTTTAGGATTTACTTCATTGTCCTGGTATGTCATGGATAATATCATGGGTGTTTGTCTAAACAATAAAACATAGTAAACCTAAAACAGTAAGCAATCAGAGTCAGAAATCTTATGCCGCACCTTTTTATGAAACTGCATATACAGATGATATGATTGCTTATCTAATGGAGCCATTAGATATTAAACAAAATCTTGGCTTGAAACCTGAGCCATGACATCCAGAGCTTTTTTTTTTTCCAGATGCACTGCACTGCTTCCCCCTAGTGAGCTGCACATGTCATATCCTGGCTCTCTTTGGCTTCTACTGGCTATTTATGGTTTGCATTTTTTTCCCCCCTTCCTCAGGTATGAGGATGAGATCAACAAGCGCACAGAGGCGGAGAATGACTTCGTCCTCATCAAGAAGGTGAGAACGGATGGCCTTGGTCTAAACTGACAAACGCACAGCAGTTTCCACGCCGCTGCTATTCAACTGTAACTATAGCAACAGCTTTGAACAGGTTTTGAATGTGTTTTACAGGATGTTGATGAGGCATACATGAATAAGGTTGAGCTGGAGGCTAAGCTGGAGAGCCTTACAGATGAGATCAACTTCCTCAGACAGATCTACGAGGAGGTACTCCATCTGTTATTGCACGCCTTCCATCAATGCCGTATCTGCTGGTCCAGCATCTTTATATGTATCTAACACATGCTCGTCATTTGCTCCTGTCCCCGCTCGACTCCTGCAGGAGATCCGTGAGTTGCAGTCTCAAATCAAGGACACCTCAGTGGTGGTGGAGATGGACAACAGCAGGAAGCTGGACATGGATGCCATCGTGGCTGAGGTCCGTGCACAGTACGAGGACATCGCCAACCGTAGTCGTGCTGAGGCCGAGACGTGGTACAAGACGAAGGTATGGGAAAGCACGTGATTCTGGAGGACAGGGCTGCTAGTCATTTAAGGTATTAGCCCAAACCATCTAATCTGGGTTTTCTTTTTTTCCCAGTATGAAGAAATGCAGACATCGGCCAACAGGTATGGCGATGATCTTAGGTCAACCAAGTCAGAGATCAGCGATCTCAACCGCATGATTCAGAGACTGCAGTCTGAGATCGATGCTGTGAAGGGCCAGGTAATTGCTCAGTGATATGTTCATATCTCAATATATCTTTAACTGGACACCACAGAAAGTGATTGAATAAAAAAGATGAAGACCACGGGTCTTGAAATGGTCTAATTACCTAAAGCGGCTTGCCTTTTCACCCTAGCGTGCTAACCTGGAGAACCAGATTGCGGAGGCCGAGGAACGTGGGGAAATGGCAGTGAGGGATGCCAAGGCTCGTATCAAGGACCTGGAGGAAGCGCTGCAGCGAGCCAAGCAGGACATGGCACGCCAGATCAGAGAGTACCAAGACCTGATGAATGTCAAGCTGGCTCTGGACATCGAGATCGCCACCTACAGGAAGCTCCTGGAAGGAGAAGAGGACAGGTAAGTTCATCAATTAAGCCATCTTTCAGGGGTGCTTGCTAATTGCCATTTAGGGTTATATGTTCTAACTATACTTCTGTTTTACCAATAGACTGGCAAGTGGAATCAAGGCCATCAACATCACAAAACAGAGCAGTAAGTTCTCTATCTTCTCCTGTTGACACTTATTTCAAACAATATATACCGTGCAGTACAAAGTTAAACACAGAAACGTGGGATGAATCCTAATGTGTTACTTTTTTTTTTGTAACTCTCCAGCGAGCTACAGCTCCTTCCCTATGGAGAGCGCCGGTAGTGCCTACAGCAGCTACTCCAGTGGTTACTCCAGTGGTCTTTCCGGCGGCTACGGTGGCAGCTACACTTCGGGTGGCAGCTACACTTCGGGTGGCAGCTACGGCGGCAACTACGGCGACAGCAGCCTCAGCCAGACCAAGAAGAGTGTGGTCATCAAGATGATTGAAACCAAGGACGGCAAAGTCGTGTCCGAGTCTTCCGAGGTAGTCCAAGATTGAGCGGAGGAACGTGGTCTCCACTCCTATTCTCTAACCCTCGTCTTCTTATCCATTCCTCATCCTGCCTGTAAAGCAATAAGATGGTCAAAGTAACCAGTCATGGAGGGATACAGTCATATACCATGCTGTAAAGCAAAAAGGTCTTCACTCTGACCAAAGGATTTGCAAGGGACCAGCAATATCTTCTCACACTGTGCCTTACACACGTGTCCATGTTCTGCACTAAAAAAAATACTTTCAGTTCATTTTACACAACCTGTATTGTCTTACTCGATATTTCTTCCAGCCCATTCCTACGGACTGGAGAATGCTCAATCTGCCACCAACATCTGCCATTCTTTGTGTCACCATATTCAATGCACTGTGACAGATATTTACATTTTGTTAATGAAGGGTTATGTTCACATTTGTCTTAAAGAGCAGTGCTGTTTGTGGCAGATGCAATGTCTTCCCATTGTATTCGATCAGATGCAAAAGGAAATGTCCACACTGTACCATGAGGTGCTGTTTTGTTTTTTTTGCTACCAAAATAAAGTGTTTACTTAAAATATCTTTAAAGCTGTTTGATTTTCCATTCGATTCCTGATGTGAGTAAACACTCAGATGTTGGCCTTCTCAAAAACACCTAAGTGAAACCTTTAACTGCATGCAGCCCCAAACAGTCTAACATTGCATTCACAAGTACAAGCAAAGCTTTCAGTTAGATCAGTCAGTTTCACCCACCTACAATCTTCCATTTGGCTTAACAAGCTTTCCAATCCACATCTATGAGCTGAGAAATAATTGCTCTGCCATACCAGAGACTGTAGCTTGATGAACAACTACATAACTGTAAAAGAGGGCAGAACCGAGAGAATCTCACTTTGCTGTCAAAGATCAGAACCTCCTTGATGAAGATCCACAAATGGAATGTAGGACTCATGGAGAACAGGGAGGAGATGGGGGAGTGGAAGGGTGTGAACTCACCAGTGTGAGTTTTACTGGTAAACACTGCATAACTTCAAAAATATTTGGCCAAATGTAGTGGGAGAAGTTATGTGCTTACAATACTGGTGTAATACTCAAGAATCTTCTCTAATAAATACATAGACAGGCCAGTAATACTGAAGCCTGTGGTGGATATTTGTCCTAAAAAGACACTTAATGTTTTCTTTGTAATGCCTTCTTAATGTTGTATGTTTAATATCTCATTGTAAAACACAACGAAGGCTCATGATAACCGACAGACTTTGCAACTTAAAATGAACCAATAGCAATCTCGGAAATAAACCAAATCCCACACTGTGCTTGTAAAAAATAATTAATAAAAGAACTTGTGTATAACATTTTTAGTACAAGCACATTATCATAAAAGCTAAATGTCATTTTAATAAAAGCTAAGAGAAAAACTGTCCTTCCTATGAAGGCTCATTCCAATGGCATTTACAGTAAACCTTGGCCACGTGTATTTGCAACAAAGGACAAAAAGATTGCTATCGATTGACCTCTGACAAAGTTAAATAATATTACATATATAATGACTCAAGGATAACAAAAATGTCTGATTGTGGAAAAGTACAATGGTTGTGACACCATCAACTAATAATTTATATGAAAATATGAAGCTGCTCACCCACCCTTCGTATTGCATGCTTTATGTCCTGGGTGTATCCCTGTTATACAGTGTTAAAATCTTTGGGAGACCATCCTTTCTCATTTAAAACATTGTTTCTAGCACCTGTGAGACTTGTGAATTCTGACCCTTTGCCTTTTCTTGGCAGTAAGAGTTTTGAAACATAGTCCAGCCTTTGTTCCTAACAAAGTCTGGGATTGGTTCTAGGCTGACAGAACTTCTAGGCTGACAGAACATTTCAACTCTAAATACACATGAAGAGTGGAGGAGATAGTCAGTGCTCTGTGAGAGCTTTAAACGGTCACGTGCACTGCCTAACTTCCCAGGATGATAAGCGTTTTGCATGCTGTGGCCACAAGAGGGCAGCATTTCTGTACACAGTGCATCTCACCCTAGGTTACACCTGTGTCCTAAAAGGCTTTTATTTCCTCCATTCACTTTCTTCTTTCCTCCCTGCACCCAGCAAAATATTCCTGTTGCATACATTTGCAAATCTAAAGGGGATTTCTGGAGGAAGCTAGATTTTTTTTCAGTGTAGCATTTTAAAAGATATTGAAGTATACTCCAGGACAAAAAAAAAGGACCAAAATCAAGTTTTAATTATCTCAACAGCTAGAAATCATAAGTTTGAATGTGCAGATATGTTACTTTGAATTTTATATTAAAACATTTCAATCTTTTCAATTTTGTGTAACCTGTAAACAAATAACCCTATTTAAGTGGATTTCCTCGTTTCCCCAGTTTACGGCAACAACAAACACTGACAAGCAAATGGTCTCGTTGGATGACAGTTAAAGATGGCGAATACATTTAAAATCCATTACAGGTTACATGTCAAGAAGACATTCCTTCCCCTTTTGAACCATTTGTATCTGTTTACAGCCGTAGGCCCAAAAATAAACAGTCTACACATGATTCAATACAGGTACCCAACACAACCTAATGAATTATTCTTGCAGTCTGTTTTTAGACATGAGAAATGAATCAAACTGGCCTAACCCTAACTAGCATATGTACTATGTGCACATTTTATTTGGTAACGTCGTAGATCACACACATGTTGGTGTGAACGGCGTCCACGTAGGATGCCTAGCGCATGCTTTCCGTAGTCACGTCTGTATATTTCGTCGTTTTACTCTCTTTGTGAATTTTAAACTAGTCAACAAAAAAGAGAAATGACGATAGCAGACAAGGATTTGCTTCAGGATCGGATCAGGACACACCGAACGTCGTCTCCCTAACACGTCTAAGAGGCTGAACAAAGGAGAGAGATTACTCACACAGCACTTTTGTTTTACTACACAATCTCCCGCTTCAGCTGAGAAAGCAAGAGAATTTTTTTTTTATCATTTCACTCAGTTCAGGGAGCCCATCAGACTGACTTTGTTCATACGCATAACTGGAGATCCAGATGCAAACTTGCCATTTGTCTTCATGCCTCGCTCTGAAGGCACATGCAGTAAGGGAGCTTCCAGGTATTGCTCCCACCTGCCTCAATAGAAATATTTTCCCACAGACACCTTAAAGGTTAGGTTGTTTGAAATCAAGCCGCCTGTAGAGTCAAATTACTGGCAAAACATGCAGTGTGCTAGACACAAAAGGTCACCTTTGTAAGGCATTACCTAATTATATTAAGTTTCGTTCGGATGCATAATGTCATAGGCCAATCCCACTAAACTTGCATGTTGGCCAATTTGAACAGTGAATAGGACTTTCAGCTCTGAAAAAATTTGCTCTGGTCCACATGTATGTGTACAGTACATATACAGCACTGTTGAATGAGGTGCTAATGGTTGTGTACTATCTTTGACATTCTCTTTAGATTGGTGTGGACCAAGACTGAGAGTGGGATACATCGAGTCAAAGTCAAAACCAAGACCAAGAAAAAACCCTTAGAGGAACCAAAGGGGGGGGGGGTCACATCTTCCTTTGACTCACTCTGAGCACCACAATAACAATGTTCAAGTAATTAAGTCATGAAAGTCTATCTTACCTTGTATCTTTAGACTGACCATGGTGACTTTAGATTGTCTGTGTGGTTCATCCTCAATAAAATGAGTCATGTTCAGTTGGTGAGACTCAGTAGATCAGTAGATCATGGGTCAGGAATCTGGGTCTCTGGTATCTCCTGGAGCCTCAGATGTAACATGAATAGCTCAACCAAGAGGGGGTAAAGATCACAGAACATTAGGTAATGCTCTTTTGCATTCTTTCCAAGCTGGACATTGAGAATTATCTGCTCCATTTTGAACAAATGGCCAGAACCTGGGGACAACAGGCTTGTCGACTGGTGTCATTGCTGACAGGCAAGACCTTGAGGCATATACAGCTATAGATGAGGAAATGCCTCACTCATGTCTTTAAGTATTGGGTATTAAGCACTGGGTATTAACGGATTCTTGGGTATTCCTTTAAACCACGGTAATCTCTGACCATTATCTGATTTCATCTGAGTCACATTTTAGTCTTAATACCAGCTCCTCCCCTCGTTATTGTATAAAGCACTCAATAACTCCATCTCCCGCAACACAAATTATTGAAATCCTTCCAGACTTAACTGCCTTAGTTCGCTCTCCATCAGATCCAGTGGAGTTAGACAGACTAACCAACTGCTTAGAAAATACTTGTAGATCAACTCTAGATATAGTAGTGACACTCAAACTTAAAAAGACCAGATTAAAAAAGCTCGTTCCGTGGTACAATGATCGAACTCGTAACCTGAAACCAGTACGTAAATTAGAGCGGAAATGGCGATCGACTACGCAAAAAGTATTCCACTGTGCCTGGAAAGACTGCACTCATTGAGTACAAAAGAGCACTTACTAAAGCAGAATCAGCATACTTTGCCTCCCTGACTGAGAATAACAAAAGTAATCCTAGATTTATTTTTAGTGTTATTTCTAAGCTTACGAAAAATCAGGCTGAACCAGTAATGTCTTTATGGATTTCTTTAATAGTAAAATAGAGAACATTAAACTAAACATACAACCCCTTAATAGCTAATCCCACCGGTCTGTCATCTGGTATGGCTGATATTGAACAACATTTTGTTTTTGAATTGTAGAAAATTATTTCAAAGTCAGAGTAAAAGTTTCATTGCTAAATTGTACAACTTGTACATTAAATTCAGTTTCCTCAGATTTACTCAAAGAGCAGACTGTGCCAGATGGTTTTTGGACTTACCTACACACATAGTCTAGTCTAGGGCTTGCTCTGCAGGGTGGGTGTGCTCTCTTAGGGTGGCTGGAGATAAGGTGATAAATTTGCTAATCCAGGAGAGGCTTGGACTAGCTGCTGCTCCTCCACATCGAGAGGAACCTGCTGAGGAGGTTCAGGCATCTGGTCTGGATACTCCACGGAGAGGTGTTCCGGGCAGGTACAACCAAGTGGAGACTCCAGGGAAGACCAAGGACATGTCGACTGTCTTGGCAACATCTCTGTATTCTCCCAGAAGATCTGTAAGAAATGTTGGGGGAGAGTTTCTTTTCTTAGGCTGCTGCTCCCACGACTCAGAGAAGCAGTGGAGAATGGATGGATTGATGGAAAACCACATCAGTAAAATCACTTAAGAATTCAATAATGAAATTCCAAAAGAGACGACTAAGTTCTTAAAAATGTTATTTAAAGCACGGGGTGTCCTGTAGCGCCTACATGAGTACACTTTACTGTGCTTTTCTCTGCCATATTCACCATCTTTGAAAGTTTCATTTTATCCTTACCCACAACGATTCCATACCTAGCATATATGACATTCTCCACCAAACTTCTATAAACCATCATGGGGACCCCCTTGCAACCCTGATTTGATTGAAGCTGTTCAGATAATAAATAAATGAATTTCTTCAGTAAGTAGATAAATTGAGCAGTTTTTAAAATGTATTCAGAATTAGTTGTAAACCTCAGTTTGCTGTCTAGTAGAATCTTTAAAATTCAAAATGCGGATTGTCAGTCATCACTGTTTATGCCAGATGGAACAATATTATCACTAATTACCATCTCCTTAGTTTTACTACTGTATATAATGAGAGCTCTCTCAGAACACCATCTTCTTATCTTATGGTATTCTGCCTCCTTAGAGCTACCCTCTTGTTGGAATAAACCTAGCAGAGCTGTATCATCCACATACTTAAAAAGAAAAGAGGTGCCTTCAATTTTCATCTCATTACAGAAGATAATAAACAATGCTGGTGATAGAACACCCATGGGGTGCTCTGGTTCTTGAGGAATTTTGCTCAGACATAACACCATTCACAGACACTTAGGGCCCTATGAGAAAGAAAGTCACTAATCCATAAAATAAGCCCTTTATTCACTTCAAGCTCAACTAGGCTCTGCAATAAAGTGTGCATTTGTATAGCATTAAAAGCTGAACTAAACTCTGAAAATAAAACCCTGAAGTAATTTCTTGTTTTCTGTAAATGTTTAGCAAGAATATTAACTAAGAACAGAATGGCATTGTCAGTGCGCCGCCTTGGCTTATAGACAAACTGGAGAGAATCTAGAAGGCTACCTATGGACCCAATCAAGATGGCTACCTATGGACCCAATCAAGATGGCTACCTATGGACCCAATCAAGATGGCTACCTATGGACCCAGTCAAGATGGCTACCTATGGACCCAATCAAGATGGCTACCTATGGACCCAGTCAAGATGGCTACCTATGGACCCAGTCAAGATGGCTACCTATGGACCCAATCAAGATGGCTACCTATGGACCCAATCAAGATGGCTACCTATGGACCCAATC
>JAOXYF010000023.1:7586068-7597294 GCA_028565775.1 Sternarchorhynchus goeldii
TCATAGTATTAATACGATACAATTAAATAATTCAATTCCATCATAGTATTAATACGATACAATTAAATAATTCAATTCCATCATAGTATTAATACGATACAATTAAATAATTCAATTTTCCATTTTTATTACTCCTTCTTTTACAATGTCATCATTATTATGTCAGTTATGTGTGCAGCTGAATAGGCAAAAGTACAAAAGTTCTCACTGAATCTTATGGACCTGTCTCAGAGCAGTGGGATTTATTGTCCCTAATCACCATCACTTCTTTCCTTCTTGATAAGCAGCAGAATATATTGGTTTATTTGATCAAACACATCTACGCTGCTACTACGAGTCAGCACAGTAACTTCCACTGTCCTATTCACTGCACGAACATTTGCACATATGTACACATATTGCTGTGCTGGATTAACCTTTTTGGATGAACTGTTTTTTGCTTGCATTTAAATTGAACATGTGGTTAATTAAACAATGTTGGTGTTAATTCATCCTTGGAGATTTTGCTAAGTTATGCTAAATTTGCTAAGTTATGCTAAGTTATGCTAAGTTTGCTAAATTAAACAAGATTAGAAAACAAATGCCAGAGTCTAGAACAATGCTGCATATACAATAGATAGTGAAGAGTTGTTGCAAGCAACAGAGTACAGAGTGAGTGAAGACAAGGCAAAGCATGCTGAAACAAAGATGGAGCTCAGCCTATACTTTTCAACAGAACTAGCTATACAACTTTCTGTTGGGGTGTGTGTGACAGATGTATAAGATTCCAGGACAGAATAGGATGAGGGGGGAAAGTGAAGAGGACTGAGTGATTAGTATGGGCCCAGGTGTTTAAATGAAAAGGGTCCACATTTTTAGAATTATTCTCTGTTTTTAGAAGTAAAACGTAGTTGCTTGAATTCAACTGGTCATTTTTAGCTACACCTGTGTCATTGAGAAAGGACATTTAACCCCAAGGGCTGAAGTGGTCTTGTAAAAAAGGAACACCTTTTTTCCAGCTTGAAGGCCTTTAAATTGTTTTTTTAATTTCAGTGGCAACAACAAGTAAATACGTTTTTTAGCAAATGCAAAGAATCGTTGAGCACAATATGTGCTACAGCTCAATAACAGTAACATACAGTAAATACTCCACTCCTAAGCTGCTGGGTCAGTGTTAGTGACGAGCTAGCTGTCTCTAAAGAGTTTCATTCATTATGCTAAGCAAAGCCATATGAATCTGACAGCTTTCCACCGCAGGGAGCCTATGAACGTCTCGCAAAAATGCAAGAAAGTGTTGAGTTGCCAAGGTGTTGACAGCATTCAGAAGATATCTTGTTGACACATATGAGCCTGTGAGGTAAATTTCCGTTATGTCATTATTATCAGATGAGTGCAAGGATTTAGTTGGATGGATCAGAATTATATACTGTATGTTTATGTAATACATTTAGAGGGTTTGACATTATGTTGCCCTGTACACATTCTGTAAGGCTGTAGTGGTTTATATCATTGGGATGATATATACATAACTGAGCAGAGTGTGTCCTGGAAATCAACTCCACAACCCTGATGGTGCTAGCAAGTTGCTCTAGCCCCAGAAAATATATTAGTGTCTGAGAAATATATGTAGAAACAAATGATACCACTACTGACCTCTGCTCTTCAACCATTTTATTACTCATACATTTATTACATTTATTTCTCATCATTGCCATTTTATTAAAAAAAAAAACTGTATTCACAGAATCTCACCCCAGTTTGTCTACAGAGAATGTGGTCTAATGTGTTTGAAAAATGTTTTAATGTGTTTCACAAGTGGCAAGTGGATGAAGACCATGTTACAGGTTACGCATGTGTTCTGATGTTGTGACAAAACACAAGGTTCGTTGGAAGGGAATTCACAATCAAGTGTAAAAAAATTTTCTTGCCCCCATCCAATCATCTTTTAAAATCTGGAACAATCTTTGTGTACAATAATATTATTGGTCTTTTAAACATTCAAATTTATTTCACTAGTTAATCTTGTTATTATGGTTAGATGTGATTAAATTAGATCTGTAAGTGATTACTGTTGGAGAAAAAAACACACTATCTGTACCATAACTAAGAGTCATACTTATTTATTATTCACTGTAGATGATGTGTATGTATTTGTGTGTGTGTGGGTGTGTGCATGCATATGTATATATGCAGAGATGTAGGTGTATATATGTTTTTGTTTTTTCATGTTGTTTTTCTCTTTATATATTTCTTTTGCCAGGTATATTTATTTGTTGTCATGTATGTCTTGTGATGCATCATTCACACAATGCTCTACATTCCTATGTAGGTGTTTGTAAGGGAAGGCCTCAGTATCTCATGATCAGTCTGACTGCAGCAAATGTAATGTTCACCCTGGTCAGCCTGTAATTTAAAGAAAAAAAGAAAAACAATGTAATCAAAAAAGATCATAAAAACATCTTAGATGAACAGGTATAGTCTGTAATTGATTTGTTCTGGTTTTCAATCTGTATTGTCCCTCTGTGATCATAGATCCAATGGTGGCTGGATATTTCTGGGTGACAAACAACTCCCAGTATAGCAGTAACATTTGTAAAAAATCTAAATCAACATCAGCTCTGCTGTGTTGAGCAGTTCTCTGTTAATGCTGTTCTGAGAACAGTCTAACTCTTAAACTCTCTCATCTTTTCAACAGGTGCCCTGTGTTAAAGGGTGGAGAGAGGCTGACAAACTGCATGCCAACAGAATATAAATTGTACACAACAGTACAAATGTCTCTTAGATTAAAAATTCTAAAAACAAACTGAAACTAATTAATATTTGTTATATATTAATATTAATAAATTAAATATATATATATATATATATACAAAGAATCTTCCCAGTCAGTGTACTGTACAGTGTACTCTGAACAGCGTTACAAGAAGGGCTTCTGAAGTCAGGGTTAGGGATCTTGTTAAGGATTACAGATCTTGTTTATATTAGAAAAAAACATTGTAGATAATTTTTTTTTCTTTGAGCTTCTTAACTTCAATGCTATAACAGCTATTGGCAACACATTAATGCAATGTATACTGTATATACTGAATTACAGCTGCTATAGTAAAACATCTATCATTGCTGCAGAAATACAGTATTTTAATTATTTTTGCAGGTGTACACCAGCTTTTGTTTAGTCTGCCTACCTAGATTGAGGACACCCTGTAAGATTTTATTTCACTCCCTGTGGCATTAGACAAGGTCTCTCAGCTGCAAAACAGAGCGCTATTGTACACCTTAGTCAGATAAAGATCAAGGGCCTTATTGTACGAAATTACTTGAGATGTTCGAAGACCCAGATAATTTAATGATTTGGCAGTGCCAAATTTTAGGTCTACTTGGCATTTTAGGTTCAAGCAAACCCAGAACCAATATAGTTTTTCAATCCCTCCCAGGAGTAAAATAAAGGCAGCTAGGATCTGACTAGGACTTTCGATTTTGACACTCAAGGTTTTGACAAATTGGCATAGATTTCACTACTCTCTGAAACTTGCATAGTATATGTCCATTTTGTTTTCACACCTCATCATTTTCCATAACACATAACCCTATGTTAATTCTTGTGCATTATCAAACCCTCAAGTCATTATTACATGCTTACTATGCTCACATCAGTGGTGATTGGGAATCAGGGGTGCCTTAGTTATACAAATGTTTCAGTCAGGTTGTAAGCCTCATCATAGTACAGAGACAGCACTGATTGAAGTAGTTAATGACCTGTTGAAGCTTCTGACCAGGCTTGTGTTTCTTTGCTTATTTTGCAAAGAATATTTGATATGATATTTTTTATATTTGATATGATATATATGATAGATTTGATATGATATTTTTTAACATTCAATATGATAGATTTGATATGATAGAACATTTTGCTAGATGCAGTTGGGATTAGGGGAATAGCCGTTTCTTGGTTTAAATCTATTTATTTTACTAAAATGCAGATTTTTCAGTACATACCAAGGTTAGTTTTGGTGTCTCACAAAGATCTATTCTAGATCTGCTCTGCTTCTTAGTTTATATATGCTGCCTCTAGATGAAATGATCTGTAAATGCTGTTATGTCTCAACCAAACCAGAACACTATCAACAACTCATTATCAATAAGGAATGTGTAAAGGATCTCATTCATTGGATGTTGAGAAACTTTCTCTCACTTAATCCTGACAAAATAGAAGTTCTTCTATTAAGCCCACAGGTAGCAAGGAGTCTGCTCTCTCGTTACGTAATAAACCTTGATGGCATCCCAGTCACACACCATCTTTATCAGTTAAGATCTTGGTATAATTATGGATGTTAATCTCTTGTTCGAAGCCCATGTAAACAGCATTCCACCTTAGGATCATTTCAAAGATTAGAGACTTGAAGACTATCTTCATATGATGCAGAAAAGCTAGATGCTGTATTTATCCTTCCAGACTGGACTACTGTAATGCTGTACTATCTGGTTGTACCACATTGTACCACACAAACAAGCTCCAGTTAGTACAAAATGCAGCATTTAGAGTTCTTACTAGAACTAGAAGGTTTGACTCCTGTCTTAGCTACACCGCATTGGCTCCCAGTTAAAGTTTGTATTTATTATAAAATACAGGGCACAGAGCATTTTCCTATAAGGTGGCAACACTACAGTAACTTTCCTGCCTTCCTGCCACTGTCCGAGACTCAGACACCGTCTCAGTATTTAAGGATAGGCTAAAAATCTATTTATCTACTTAGGCTTTCTGTTAGTGCCTCTCATAATAGATAAAGGTATAAATCTGAGAGTTCATAGGTCTTGAGAATTATGATAAACTGGGCCATGAAGTGCTGACACTTCAACTTTTTTGTCACTCTGGCTTGTGGACTGGAAGTGGCAGATGTTCCAAGGAGTCCTCCTCATGCTTCTGTTTCCTTGTGGTTCTGGCTTTTTAACTATGTTGCTGTAACTAAATTTGTCCATCCCTGCACACTGTAGATCCCCGATGAACATACCTTAGTATTTAATCATACCTAATAATCTATTTTCTTTCTGAGTTATATCCCCTTCTGGTGTCATGTTATTGCTGAGCTTCTATCCATCTCAGATGCTTTGACACCTCCCGCCACCCCCATGATGCGTCCCAGCCATTCACTTCTCCATCGCCCTAAGCAGACAGTCCTGTGCATTCATTTTAATGCTTTACAGCTTTACAGCAAAAAAACAGTGAGTGTGTGTGTTTGGTGGAGCTGCTGACCTCCCTACTGACCTGTGACCTCCGCTCTCAGCTTCGTCAGCACTCTTTCATGATGTTGCGCAACACTACTGGGAGGCTGGCTATACAGGATATAGTGGGAAGGGAGTGGGAGATGGTATTGGTTTGGACCCTCTGGGGATTGTGTTGGGGCTGTTTGTTCCACACAGGCATCCATCTAAACTAGTAGCTTGTCAAATCCTTCAGTACAGGTGCTTTTTTTCTGAAAATTGAGGGCTTTTCTACTGCAATACATCACACAGACATGAGAGCAAATGGTTAAGTGACTTTTCATCTACTGCACAGGCTTGTATGTTCAAGTCACATTCGTGACTTAAGGCTCACATTTCTTCTGGTGTGGTCATACAATGATATAAGTAAAAAAGAAGAGGTGTAGTTTTGGGAAAGTTATTTAGACTTCATTTTAATGACAGTCAGTCCTGCTATGAATTTTTTAAATCAGATTACATCAGGTAATTACACACAGGAGCTTTGCCTGAGATAAACTGCAAATAATGTACTGATTTGCATTTCTTGCTGATATTTGGCTTTTGCCAAGAAAAGTGTGAATGTTGATCAATGAGAGCAATCACTGGTTTGAGTTGGTCAGGGAGGAGCTCTGCACATTTTCACATGCTCAAACAACCCTATTCTAAACATGTGCTTGTTGCCTAACTGATGAGCTATGCCAGAAGGTTTTGGAGAAAATATGCAGCTCGCCGTAAGTCCTGAGACTTGGTAACCCCTAGCGCACAGTCAGTGTCATGCTGGCTCCTCCCCACATCTCTGTGTTGTGACTTATTTCACGTTTTCTTGTAAATGCTCACTTGCACTTCAGAGTGTGGCTGTAGCGTTCTCTCATCCCGCTCCGAGAGCCGACGTTCGGTGCGCTGGTTGAGTGCGGCGGTTCAGTGCAGTGGTGCAGAGTGCTGGTGCACTGTCATGGTTCATTGCGCTGGTTCAGTGCGGTGGTTCAGTGCGCTGGTTCAGTACGCTGGTGCAGTGCGCTGGTTCAGTGTGCTGGTGCAGTACCATGGTGCAGTGCACTGGTGCAGTGCCATGGTTCAGTGCGGTGGTTCAGTGTACTGGTACAGTGCGCTGGTTAAGTGCATTAGTGCAGTAAGCTGGTGCAGTGTGGTGGACCGATTCAGTAGTTCAGTACGCTGGTGCAGTAAGCTGGTGCAGTGTGGTGGACCGGTTCAGTAGTTCAGTACGCTGGTGCAGTAAGCTGGTGCAGTGTGGTGGACCGGTTCAGTAGTTCAGTACGCTGGTGCAGTAAGCTGGTGCAGTGTGGTGGACCGGTTCAGTAGTTCAATGCGCTGGTGCAGTGTGGAGGCCCAGTCCAGTGCGCTGGTTCAGACACCCTGCGGAGGAGACAACTGCACCCTACCCCACCTGCTTCACACCCACCAGTGAACCAGGAGAGAGAAAGCATGAGAAAAAGCAAAAAATACTCCTTCAGAACCTCCTCAAGGAGTCTGATCAAATACTGTGTTGCTTTGACTCACAGCAAAACCGCCATTACAAGTCCATACCTTCAGTTAAGGAAAAGGATCTCTCAAACGTGTGTAATGATTGTAAATCACACTACACATAATCAACATTACAGGGTGGTGGTAGGTGCTTTGCCCATTTTCTACATAATTTCTGAGTCTTTGAACGACTTAATGAACTAAAATGAATTTTCCAAAGGTGCACATAAATTATTTCAAGAAGGCAATGCAAGTGTTACTTTGACAGCTGACATTACTAGTTAAAATTATTGTAACACAATATGTTTGGGAAACTGGAATTTTTACTGTTTGAGTGATTTGGGTGCAGCCACAACACACGTGCAAAATACAGACCAGAACGTACAGAGTGCAAACAGTAGACCAAGTACAAGTCAGGACAGTATGTAACACTTCACACAGCACACCAATCAGAGTGCATTTTGAAGAGAATCATATAAATTTAAAGTGTAATGTTCCAGTAATAATTGTTATTGGGTTACACATTGTCTATGAGCAGATCTGGTACCATATAGACACTGGCACAGGATCAGTTTCTCCAGTGTTTTGAAGTAAGCATCCAGGTTAGAAAGTTTAATTCAGTCAAAAAACTTTTTGTTTGTTTTTGATTTGACCTCTGCTGTTGTACTTAAATTTGCTTAACATCTCCACAACCAGTACATCACACAATACAAGTCAAAGCCTCATATTTAGCTAAAACACTACTGGCCAAATAAGAATTTTCCTAAGAACCATTACTACACAACATGTGTATTTTTGATCAAACACACAATTGATCAAATACATATAAAATACATATTTTTAAATGTTAAAGGAATGATTCGTGTTAACGGAATGATTCGTGTTTTAGCCTGATGTTGGGTTTTAGCCTGATGCTGCATGCACTCAGTGGCAGATACTCCACTGTTCATGACTATGAAGTTGAGGGTGATGTAGGTGTTACAGTCTAACACCATCCTAGAACAGTGGTGGAAAATTTCACTTGCTGAAGGTGTTCCAGGATGGTACATTATGCAGAAGCTGGGGAGGACTCAGTCTCTGTCATTGCCAGTATCTTCTTTGTGACCATTCAGTGAGTCCAGACTCAGGCCTTTGACACACCTGGCCTTGTAGATTAGCTTGTTGCCCAGCTATGATTTTTTCTCTAGCAGACCGCAGCAAAATAGTGTTGATTGTCCACAACTAGTTTTTCAAACATCCCCAGCATATATTGAATAAAAAGAAATTAAACAATATGTACTGTCTCTTCATGTATAGTATGACCAGGTTGTTCATTAAGTAGATGGAATTAACACTAAAATAGGAATATTTAATAGTAAGTAAATATAAATTGAATTCTCATTCATAGCATATTCTAAGAGAGTTGTAGTTGTGTGAAGGTACATAACGCAGTTTATCCACTAGTTCCTTCTCAGCTGGGCTCAAAATGCCACAAGCACTTTTTACATTTTAGATATACATTCAAATGTGTTTGTAAAAATAAATACAAAGAAATCAAGTTAAAAAGAGAGAAAAATATTAAGTCACCTTTTCAAAGTATGAAAAAATAAACACTGTGGCTTTGTTTGTTAAATTCAACACTCCTATTGTTCTCACTCTTTAGACATTGCCAAACCCAACATGGACAGTTTGAGACCAGACCTACTCTGACATGATCAGGAATTTCTGAGTCTCATTAGACTATTTCAGCCATTATATGTTTGTAAATTATAAACAAGTTATTAAAAATGTCAATTACAAACAAGCTATTAAAAAAGTATTTAAAAAATCTTGTTTTAGTGTATGTTGTGGTGCCAGCGATCGTTTTCATTAATAATATAGTGCATAAATGTTTATGCATTTTTGGGGTGTGTGTATCCCAAGACATATGTTAGCATTAGCATTTTAATAAATATGTTTTATATATTAACCTGTAAATTACTACAGGTGTTAATATGTTTAAAGATGTGTTGTTAACCCTTTCTGACACAGTAATGAAAACTCAATGCTTAAATGTCACCATTTACACTTGCAGCACAGAAACTTGTCAACTCAAGCTGCTTTCATGCTGTGAAGCACCTGGCACAAGCTTGTGAGAACCTCCATATGAGAAGAAACGTCTGGAGGTGTGGTTGTGAGTCCCCCAGGGAACAACAGTCAAATGACTCTAAGCATACATATCCACAAGGTTTTGGAGCCACAGGCCAAAACACAGACCCTGGTAGAGTTTGTAGTTGATCTGTATTTAGCTTCAGCTGTCAAGGTGTTTTCTGCTGAGTGTTTTAAACTCAGACAGCTGTTTTTGTAATTGTGCTTGGTTCTATTGTGCCCTGGTTTTGTTGCAAAGTCATTTGTTTTACTTTTACCACAAATATATTTTGTGTTCCTTTGTTTCAAACAGTAAGAAGTGCACTAACAAATGTTTTGTAGTTGAAGTTGTAACCTGCTCTGTTCCATCCAGAATAAAATGTACTATATATCCAAATTTACATTATAAATGATCAGGATGCTTCATCTGCAATGACTTTGCAGGAAGAACATTAACCAAATCACAATACAGCAACAGAGTTGGACATACAGTAGATTCTCACCACTGTGTAACAGCTTCCAGCTCAAGTCTTAACCAGTCAACAGGAATATGCCCAAACTTGTAATCCACTTAGCATTTCAGCTGGTTTTCTGCTCCACTCCAGAACAAAGCCACAAGCTTCATACTGGAACCAGTGCTTGAGTGCAGCTCTTTGCGTCTACTTTGAGCTCACAGCATGGGAGTCTCAACAGCCCATCTGTACGGAGAGGCACTGATGTGTGTCTAATGGGACTCCTGGGCTTTGGCATCCAGCCTGCAACTGCATTTGATACCGTAATGCGGTTAGAGGGTTTTCTCTGTTCAGGTTATTTCGAATAGTCATCACATGGAAGTCTGGAAGGGGGCAGGGGGAGAGGGGTCGTGAGCCATGACTCTGAGGGGTGGGGTTCTTCTGCCCCAGGGAAAAATGTTGCGTGGCATTGGGAAGGAAGGCTTTCTGCTCAGCCTTCCTGACAAAGTCAATGTGTCAGAACACGTATGGAGCTCTCACATTGCAAGGGGGAAAGCTACCCTTTGCCTTACACCATTCTGTAGTTGTGGTTACAGCAAACCCCATAGGCAGTGGCCAGGTTACCTTTGTAAGTGAACAGTGCTTTAGGTAGCAGTGTATCCCTGCTGAATGGCGTGGTGCAATGTGCTTTGAACCGCAAAGCAGCTCAAATTTCCACACAGAACTAGTTGTTTTTTAGTCGAATGAAAACATTTTCTAAAAATCCCATATACAAACTTTTCATTTTAATCCTTGCAAAAGGACCCTGATTTGTTTTTTTTCTGTGCTAGAATTGGCGTTAATGTCATTGAAACTCTCTTAATGTAAAGGTGTTGTACTTTCCCAAGCAGTTTAAGTAGTCTTGGTAAACTGCCATTACCACTGTCAGTGGTAGTCTGTCAGTGGAAGTCTTTTTTGATCTTAGGCGTAATCTTGGCATGTTCTTGATGTTTCAGTTTTTGTCTGTTTCAAAAAAAGCAGCTGGTTTTGTGATGTTGTAAACTCAACAAACTGATGGCTGGCTCAGTCATGAGCTGCTCTCTGAATGGCTTTGAGATGGTGGTCGAAAGGAGAACTCTTGTCAAACTCACTGCTATCCTGAACAACACCTCACACCCCCTCCGTGTCCTACTGGACAGGCAGTGGAAGATCTTTAACAACAGACTTATCCAGGTCCGCCGTATCAAGGAAGAGTACAGGAGATCATTCCTTCCGACGGCAATCCCACTATACAACTCCTCACCCCTCTCTCAGGACATCATGGTGCAATCTCATAGCCTAACTGAGCATCCGCTGGTCATAATAATATTAACATGCACTGCAGCTTTAAACATCCATACGTATAAGACCTGTATAACTATAAATGTAAGGGTTCTGTCTACAGTGAAGACCCATTGTAACGATACCTCAGTCTAACTGTTAGATACAATCTTTTAACTCTTAGCTAAACTGATCATCCAGTTTATTCAGTGGACATTCCTGTGTTGATGCTCTTTACCTGCTCTTTAGCTGCACTCCATGCTTATATGTAATATTCTTGGTCATTGTACTTTCATTGCACTTTTCAGTAGCTGTGTTCGGTAATAGATACCCAGTAAAAGACTGTACATTTTTACACAGACACATTTTACAGACACCTGCATAACTTGGTGATTTATTGCTGATTTCTATTTAGTCTATTGTGATCACTTAGTACATGTTATCTATGCAAATTACTATGCAAGTGTATTTATTTTTAATCCTATTTCTACTGCACCTTATACATCATCATCTTCATTTATTTATCTGTGATGATTATTCCTTACTACTGATTTTCTGTACTGCACTGCAGTGACACATGAATTTCACTCTGGTATCTATCTATCTATCTGTCTGTCTATCTATCTATCTATCTATCTATCTATCTATCTATCTATCTATCTATCTATCT
>JAOXYF010000023.1:7598323-7618596 GCA_028565775.1 Sternarchorhynchus goeldii
TCTATCTATCTATCTATCTATCTATCTATCTATCTATCTATCTATCTATCTATCTATCTATCTATCTATCTATGTCTGTCTGTCTGTCTGTCCTTCCTTCATGTTGTTGTCTCTGTCTGTGTGTGTCTGACTCTGTAGGCTGATCACTAGGTCCAACACTATCATCTTGTATCATGCATGTATCATCGTTCTCTAAGTCAGGTTACGACAATAACTGACCCCAAAATGCAACAGGGGATTTAGGGAGCAATGCCAGTTTTGTTTGAGCTGATAACAAAAGCCATTATGAGGTATGAGGTCAGGCTCTTCTAACCTTTCAGAGAAGTTGTCACAAAAAAGGAGATGGGAAAATAATATAATATATTTAATAAATAAAGTCAAATAAACCATCTGCATAACCAGTGGCAGCTCGCTGGTTAAGGCACTTGACTCGTAGTCACAAGGTTGCTGGTTCAAACTCCACTTCTGCCAAGTTGCCACTGTTGGGCCCCTGAGCAAAGCCCTTAACCCTCAACTGCTCAAGATGTATTCAGTCACAATTGTAAGTCACTTTGGATAAAAGCGTCAGCCAAATGTAGAATGGATGGACTCATAATGCTCATTAGTATGGAGTGAATCATACTGCTTGTTAGAATGACTGCAGGAACGTCTCCCAGGTGGCATGGTGCTGTTATATGCTTCATTTCTAGGGTGGCATCTGTGCAGTGTATATCCACCCATGTTACTGTAAGTATTCCTCTGTTCTATGTCATGATATGTAGTGTTTTTTAAAAAAAGCAATGGATTTAAAGCATCTTTCACTTACTTGTCTTCTGTTTTCAGAGAAACACTTCAGCAAAACCTGAGAATCTGAAGGAACTCACATAGACAGTTTGACCTGCAGTTGTTCACAGTGCTGCATTTCGGAGGCATGACCCTCATGCACAGCTCTAGTCCCTCAGGGGCAGTAAACAGCTGCAGGATCCCAGCAGTTCACAACACGAACCAGAGCTTCGTTTGCCTTTAGGACGACACACTTCATTCCATGCCAGTGTTGAATTTACGGCTCTACAGACCGACTTGTTCAGACTCATAGAATGAGTCTGCCGTCCTGTATGCTGTATTGTGTAAGTGTTCAATTGTTACTAGGGCTTAATATTGTGCTTTTAAAGAGGTTCAAAGAGCAGTATTCTTTTGTCAAGAAAGTGTGCTTCTCGAATGGGACTGCATGCTGGTTTGGAAAAAGATTTACCTTTAGTAGATTCTCATAAAGAGAATTTCTCTCTCTCTCTCTCTCTCTCTCTCTCTTAATCATAGTAAACAAATAACCTCATTAAAGTTTAAAGTTTTCTAGTACTCTGAGTCTGATTATGTTCTGTCCTGGTGTTTCATTGGCCTGTTTATTACAATCCTGATTGGCTCCTGAGCTCTGCACTGCCCCACCCTCTGTAGTTTCTGCAAAAAATGTCACATTACAGCTTCTCTATACTTTGCCAACCCACGGGGCTTTATGATGAGGTTAAACTCATTGCTTTCTAAGAAGATCATACGTCATACCTCAATGACCATCTTTACATTTCAAAAGGGGTCTTGCTAAACCTTATAGACCGAATTTGAATTTGTATACCAGCTTTTTGCCCCACCCCACATCCAAAAACGATTTATGTGTACCCAGGTTTAGACAAGAAAGAAAGAAGGACTTACGTTCAAAGAACAACAGGACGACTTGGCGCTGCCACCTATTGACACGTCCACGTTACTCATTCACGCTACTCTCGTCTGTGGACTCCATTCCATGGACTGTATAGTACTTCATATTTACGGATTCTTTAGAGGGACACATTACTATATTATATTACATATTATATATTATATACTATCTTATAAACAAATTACATATCAGTATTTCAATACATATTTTCAAATCAATTCTGCTTTTATTTAAAACAGATAACAGTTACTGAAAACACTTTTTGTTAACCTTTTCTTTCAGTTCAGGTCCAATGGAATTCTTTAGCAACACAATGCACTGGCAGATACAGATGGTCATGGAGCACATGGAGTCATTTACGACCATCCTGGAGCTTAGCGTGGCGTTCGGCGCGCCGCCTCGTTCGCTGCTCTGTCCGCATTCATTTAGATGCCAAAACGGCTGGTGAAAGGCTTTGGGTCTAAGGGCGTTAGCAACGGTCGGCCCTTTCTTCTCCGTCACACGTCTCCGAACGTCACCCGTCTCTTTGTGCGGAAAGGCTCTCCGAGCCTCGCTCGGCCAGCAGGCCGCACTGCAGTGTGCTCACATCGTAACGGGAGGGAAGCACTCTGCTGGTGAAACAGAGGTCTGTTTGTGCAGCTCGACACACGAGTCGCTGAAGGACAATAGCTTCCGACCAGAGATCCGGATGCGTGCAGTGCAACTGTGCTCAAGCCCTTCATCAAATATTACCCTATTCAAAATACCTGCTCCCAGGCTGTTGCTCCACGCAGACAGTACGGACAAGTGTCATAAAACATGCATGTCGGTGCACTTAACACTGTATACCTTAGTAAGGGTGGAACTGATCTGAGTCTATTAACTGCAAAAAAAATGTGAGATATACCTGCATAGAAACTAGCTGTCAATTTTGTGCTTGAGGAGGCTGTGGGTAATAGTATTTATCTGATAATTATGTTATTTGATTGACCTCTTTTCCTCTCCAAACTTTCTCCAGTGTGTGGTGTGCTGAGACCATCTCCTTTTTCAGAACTCTCTCACCTGCCCAACGTGATAGGCGGATCCCTGCGCAGGTGAGGTGGGGGGAGGAGAAGCTCGAGGCAAGTGGGGAGGTCCAGGTTACTCCCTCTCTCTCTCTACATGTTTAAAAGGCGTCCTCTGTTTCAGAGGAGGCACGCAGAGAGACTCTCCTCTAAGTGAGCTCGCCTGCTCCTCTGTTCTCTAGGTCTCCTGCCCGTTCTCTGTTTGTACCCTCCCTTGACAAAACCCCCACCGGCAACCATGAGCGCAACGTACCGCAGCAACTACGCATCAGGAAGCATGGCTGGCACCAGCGGCAGGAAAGGCTTCTCCAGTTTTTCTACGTCTGCCGTGCCCATGGGATCCAGGATGAGCTTCAGCAGTGCACGCCGATCCGGCTTTGGTGCCGGTGCTGGCGCCGGTGGTGGTAGCTCTCTCAGCTACAGCATCAGTAGCATGGGAGGAGGTCTCGGGGGAGGTCTCGGGGGAGGTCTCGGCGGAGGTCTCGGCGGAGGTCTCGGGGGAGGTCTCGGGGGAGGTTTCGGCGGAGGTCTCGGCGGAGGTTTCGGCGGAGGTCTCGGCGGAGGTTTCGGTGCCGGTGGTGGCATGGGTGGGCACATGCCCATCACTGCTATCACCATCAACTCAAGCCTTCTTCAACCTCTCAACCTGGAGATCGACCCCAACATCCAAACTGTCCGCACTCACGAGAAAGAGCAGATCAAAACCCTCAACAATCGCTTCGCCTCCTTCATTGATAAGGTGGGGCTTCAAATCTTCAAACCAGTATGAATATCTGAATTTACATGACTAGACAGATTCACATTCCACTGTGATCCACGCTCACATTAAATATTTTACAGCCATTACCACATATACTGAAATCATGCACAGCTTTTAAACACTTCTTAAAAACATATTAATCAAGTTTGAAATTGAAATTCTAGCAGTGTCTAAATCTAGCTGGACACAAATGTATGCTTTAACATTTCATTCAACACTATTTTAGCCATATAAAGTCCATAGCAATTTGGTTGAATGCTTTTCTTTGACAGCAAGAGTTCATATTCAGAGGCGTTTGAGTTTGGAAACCTTAGCCTACGCAGATCCAGTGACAGCTGGTTCTAACCAAATAAGGGCATGGATCATGTTAACCATCTATTCCCATGGCAGCCGTGTTTGTGTGTGTATGTCTGTGTGTGTTTGTGTGTGATCATCTTTTTGGATGCTGTGAAAACAAAAAAAGTTGAAGTTTCTTTGAAAGGGAGCGGTGGGGGTACATGGTGGTCATGTAGCTCACAAACAATGTCACGCGATCAATACTGGGGTGTTGTTTCCTCTTGGGAGAATTAAGCTTCCAGCCACACCTTGTCTATTAAATGCTATATCAGCTTTTCACAGTATGGTACTGCATCCTGTTCATTGTTTTCTATAGACCGGGCAAGATCAATTTCCATAACCGTGGTCATCGCAATAGATTGGCAAAGCTTTTTTCACAGAAGCATAAAGCCACTTAAGAAGAATACCCATATTATTATAACTTCTCAAGTTTAAAGACTTCCTTTCTGCATCTATGCACATTCAAAACCATCGCAATTGCATAGTGAGCATCCTAACCAAATCCCAACCTCAACCCCACTCCTATCATAGCAGAAACTCACATCATGGCTCTGTAGGCAAGCCAACAAGCACCTAGAGGGCTTGTCAAAGTACTATGCAAAAAATGGCAAATGATGCCCTGAGAGTACAGACCGAGCAGAGGCAGTTAGAACATGTTGCAGAAGTATATGAAGTTAGTATTTCATGGCCTCAGGAAGGGAATGTGGTAAGAACTGAATGAGGACCATCTCTGCCTCTGGGTACCAGTTATGATTTCCAGCCAGCAAGACTCAACAGAACAGGTGCTTATGCTAATAAATTTCCTAATGGCTTGTTCGTAGTTGTTTTAAAGCAAGTACCGACATGCAGTGGAATTGCTCCTCAATCATTACCTCTGAAAACATCTAAGAATAGCATGAGCCTTGCTCTTTATAGAGATTAATTGCTTTTAACAACTCTGCATGTAATATCAATATCAGCCCAATAGTCAAATTTTTGTTAGGTATTGATTCCAGCTGTTTATTATTCCTGCAGGTACGTTTTCTGGAGCAACAGAACAAGATGCTGGAAACCAAGTGGAGTCTCCTTCAGGAACAGAAGTCCACTACTACCAACATCGATGCAATGTTTGAGGCCTACATCTCCAACCTGCGCAGGCAGCTGGATAGCCTTGGAAATGAGAAGACAAAGCTAGAGTCTGAACTGAGGAACATGCAGGGCCTGGTGGACGACTTCAAGAACAAGTGAGTTTCCTAGTCTGTTGTGCAACAGTACATGACAAATGTTTCATTCCATTCCAGAACTTTCTCAATGTTTCTCAATGTTTCTGATACCGCAGATACGAAGAAGAAATCAACAGGCGAACAGCTGTAGAGAATGAATTTGTTCTACTAAAGAAGGTTTGGACACAATGATACAGATTTTTTTAACACATTCTGTGAAGCTGTAGAATTATTCACCTCCAGAAGTAACCCCTCATATTAAATTATACTCATTATCTGTCAGGATGTGGATGGGGCCTACATGACCAAGATTGAGCTTGAAGCTAAGCTTGATGCCCTTCAGGATGAGATTAATTTCCTTAGGGCTATCTATGAGGAGGTGGGATCACATTACATTTACCTTTCATTTACAATGTGCCCAAAAGGGTAAGCAGTGCCTTTTACTTAAGCAAGGCTGGTCTTTCACCATTTCTTACTGGCTTTGTACATTTTTCAGGAACTACGTGAGCTTCAGGGACAGATCAAGGACACCTCAGTGGTTGTGGAGATGGACAACAGCCGCAACTTGGACATGGATGCCATCGTGGCTGAGGTCCGTGCTCAGTACGAGGACGTCGCCAACCGCAGCCGTGCTGAAGCCGAGACGTGGTACAAACAGAAGGTAAGAAAAGGCTGTAGGGGAATAAATAAATAAATAAATAAATCTATGTTACGAGCACCTGTTTTAACAGGGTGTTATTTTCCTTGATCTCTCCAGTTTGAGGAGATGCAGACATCTGCTGGCCAATATGGAGATGACATTCGCAGCACCAAAAGTGAAATTGCAGACCTCAACCGCATGATCAGCCGAATCCAGAATGAAATCGAGGCTGTAAAGGGACAGGTGAGCTAGTTCTTGCACACTGATATAGTAACACTGATATATCACATTTCTGGCTGAGGTCATTTACTAATGTTTCAATGTTTCAAGTTCTACTACTGGATTGAAACAGAACCTTGTTTTGGGATCTTTAATTTTGCTAGCGTACAAACCTGGAGGCCCAGATCGCAGATGCAGAGCAGCGAGGTGAGCAGGCAGTTACAGAAGCCAAACAACGCATTAGGGAACTAGAAGAAGCCCTGCAGAAAGCCAAGCAGGACATGGCCCGGCAAGTACGTGAATACCAGGAGCTCATGAATGTCAAACTGGCCCTGGACATTGAGATCGCCACCTACAGGAAACTCCTGGAAGGAGAAGAGAGCAGGTCAGTTCATTTTAATCATAAAAACGCATAATAGTTCAACGCAGACAGTGTCTTTGTTTGTACATTCCTGTTTTTGTCACTGAGCTCAGTGGTATAAATCCACCCACAGGATCGCCTCTGGTGGAGGAACCGCAACAATCCATATTCAGGAGAGTACAAGTGGAGGTGGTAAGTTTAATATACATTTCTTTGATATGATATTTCTTGGATGATATTTCATCGCATGGATTGAAAGCCCACTAACCCCATTCTTTGTGTTTTGCAGGTGGAGGATTCGGAAGTGGTTTTGGCACTGGTCTTGGTGGTGGTATGGGAGGTGGTTTGGGCTATGGAGTTGGTGGTGGCTATGGCCTGGGTGGAGGAGCTGCTATCAGTGCTGGAGGCTTTGGTAGTGGATCTGGCATCGGTTTGGGCGGAGTCGGAGTGTCCCGTATGTCTGCAGTATCCAGTAGTATGCGTCGCTTATAAATCCACAATGTTCTCCCAAGCCCCACATTCCTGAATAGTTACCTGAACAACCTCCATTCAAATATTGTTTATGCTAATCTTCCAAGTGCCCTCACCTCCACCATGCTGTATTCTTTTCGTATTTGCCACCCTGTATGAAAAATGTTTATATGTGATCAGCATAAAGTAACACAAGCTCAGGATCTCCTCTATAGTTCCGGAGCAGGAGTGATGATGCCTAGTTTTGGACCTTCTGTGCTTGCTCTTATCTCCCAGAAGTTCTTTTGCATAGTAATCCCTTTCTTTAGCATACAGAAAGCGAGCATCAAACAGCTAAAGAACGAGGCATGGAAAGGATAGACTGCACTAAGTGCCTGACTAGTTTTTGTTGCTCAGTATTAAGAAACAAATATTTCCCAAAAAAAAAATGAGGCAAATTGAACCCGCAGAAAAATTCACCACTACCAACAGTTTTCTGTTTTGTTTTGTTTTGGTTTTTTTTATAGTGCAGCAATGCCTACTAACAGGTAATGTTGTTTGCTTCCTGGATGATAGACTACTAAGTGGGGAGATGAAAAACTGTCATAGTGCCCTGTACTCTCAATTTCCTAAAGGCCAACTTCCACAACATGATTTGTAATGTGGTCAACCATGTCACTGAAAAATCACTAAATAAATGTGGGTTCCCTTCACCTATTCTTGTGATTGTTGTCATCTATGGTTTCAGCAGTTCAGCAGTTCAGTAGGTTTGGTGCCGCTCCAAAATTCTGACCACTTAAGCAAGTAGCAAATAAGGACAAGCTTCAAACTAAAAGCAAAGAAACAGTGTGTTCCTAGCTAAGGTGATGAGCAAAGACAATATTACCACCAGCTCCTGTCAGCTTAGCATTACTGTAGAATGGGAATTTACATGAAACACTAGCAAAAGGGTAAACACTGGCTGAGCACCATTCAGTTCAGTTGTCGTGGGACCCTGAAGCCAGGATTAAGTCACCAAGGTGAGTGGCTTTGGGTTACCATGAGAGAAGCTTTGATTTAAAGAAACTTTGGTCGGGTTTGTGTCTTCACATATGAGATGCGTAATTGGAAAACATTGTCAAAGTTAAACCAAATATTAAATTCAAGCGATTATATGATGCAATACATTTGCGTTCATTATTAACATAGTGTAATTAAAGGAAATTATACACATTTTTCATTGTGCTTTCCAGCGCTCTTGTAAAGCCAGTGTCCTAGCAAGGTACTGCCCCTTAGTGGTGCAATTCTGGAAACACTGACATTTACAACATTTATGTCTGCAATGAGACTGGTAGTAAAAAAGCACAAAGTTGCATAGTGAACAAACATTTTAATGAATCGTCATAAAGTCTTGACATAAATGTGGAAAAAATCTCTAAAAGGGTACATCCATTATTATATGGAACATTAGATTTTCTGCATGCTCAATAACTAATGTTCTCTTGGTCAAAACCTCGTCTCCAGTGTACTCATGATAAAATACCTCAGTTAAAGATACTATGAAAATTAATGCAAGCAACCATCAATGTGTGATTAAACAAAAATACCACATTTTAGACATACTACAAAACATCTACAAGTAAAAAGAAAAACAATGTGTCAGTTACTGTATACCCAAGCCTGTCATAGTGGATTTAAAACACACTGTAACTAGAAAAATTTCCCTCTCAATGATACGAGTTGTCAGGGCAAGCCTGTAAGACCTGGTGAGTGTCACTGCACTAAGGGACTCTCAGCTGTTTCTTTAAACACCCTGGAGTGTTTAGCAACTGGCTCAGAGCAAAAATGAGGACCTCTTTCACTTGAACCAAGTGGCAAAAATATTTCTACAAAATGAACTTTAAACAACACCAGACATTATGCAAAAAAGAAACAAAAAACTACTGACTGAGCCTAATACAGCTGGTTCTTATGAATTCTGTCATTTGTCAAGCTTTGTTTCGTGATGTTTGACAAATCATCAAGAATCACTCCTTTTTTATTCTTCACTGAAAGGTTAATACATGCAGTTGGAAACATAGAATCAAACAATTAAAACTGTTTAACTGTTACAGAGCAAAAGCAGAAAAGAACTCACAAACAAAGCAGAACTTTCCCTCTGCTGGTTTCACTAGTGTCATCACCTTACGTTAACACAAACACAGCACGTATCCTGTACTGGCACCACAGCATGTGTTGTATTACACATTCCTGGATCTTGATACTTATAATTCTTTATCGCTTTGAACTGCTAGTGTCAGAGAGGTGTTATGTTGCAGTTTGTCTGGGATTGTCAGGGTCAAAGGTCATGATCTCCATATGAATAAGGCCTGGGAAAAGGCAAAAAAGATTTAAAAAAAAGCCATTACAAGAAGTCTCTTTTATAGCACTGTTATTTTAGCTTTAAACTATTTTTGCATTAAGCAATATGTGACATTCCAAGGAAGACAAATGTGCAGAAAAATGTACATAAAGGAGTGTGAGGGTATTTGACTCTATCCGTGAGAGTGTGTGTGTGTGTGTGTGTGTGTGTGTGTGTGTGTGTGTGTGTGTGTGAGACAGAGAGAGAGAGAGTCAGTGTGCTCTTACTTTTCCATTCGTTGATAGCAAGCTCCAGGCTCTCAAATGAGTCATCATAAGGTTGTGACTGTGGCTCGTTTTCAGGGTTGTGAAAGTCAGAGAGGTAGGGGTGAGACAGGCCGTCTTTAGCTGTGAGCCTGACCTCTGGGTCCAGCATCAGAGTCTTCTCCAGCAGGTCCACGGCTTAGCATACAAACATGTCACTTGAGAAGGATCTGCACCTATCTAAATCCCACACCTTTCAGCCGGAGCAGTAAGCATTACACAATCCTACCACTAGGGGAGTCTCACACCATGGTTTGGTAAAACTGACTGGGGTACTGGAGCAGTCTTTACCAACCTCTGTTGAACCCATTAACTACATATTTTATATGTATCTCATCTGCTCCAAGACATCAATCATCAATCCCATATAAGGAATTAACAAACAGTATACAGTTAAAGCTTTGTCACCAAGTAGATATCTTAAATAACAGCTAGGATGTAGTGCTAAATGCTAATCAGGACCTGGAGTCTTTGGAGTCCTAACCTATTTGGCAAAAAAAAAAAGACTGTTGTGAATTTCTCCTAAGATGTGGTTAAATAGAATGCTAATGTTTTTCCACTAGAAAAAAATGAATTTCAGTAGTCATTACATAATTCTATAAAATCCGCTCACTTGAATGGGAAATACTGGATGGAATGTGACTTACTTATTTTATTGTATGTGCTGTAATTATTATGCTGTAATTATGCTATTATGATTAATATAACTATAATTATTATTAAAATGACTATCGTTGCTCTCCACTTTTAGAACCTCTGCTACATTACGCATTTGTTTTGCAACTGTGTTTTTGATGGCTCATTTTGGTTAACCCTATGTGATTACTGCGCATAGCGTGATTACTGTGATCTAAGTTACAGAGAAAACCAATGGAATCTATACCAGTGACAGAGACTTACCATTGGAATCCATGGTGGCAAAGACTTTTCGGAAGTCTTTCTTTTTCTGGACTGGAAGAGACTGAACATACAACCTTGCCTGCAATTACAAACTTTCATTTAGATTAAATATTCATCCAATATCCAAGCATAAATATTCATCCAATCACAATTTAGTCCCACGATGTAGTTTTGTATGTTAATAGTATGAAGTCTACATTAGTTTTAGCGCTAAAATTGTAAAAACGTTTAGCATAAAAAACGCAATACACAATGGGTACACAATTGGTTGTTCCTTAATGCCAAGCTAGAAGAGCTTCCAACAGCTCCAATATTTCTTAATCTTTATTAGCCGTTATCGCACTTACAGTACTGCTGCTGTCCAGCACCCCATATCCACATGCTAACACTGGTACATGTACCTATGTACCGAGCTGTGTACTTATTATAATACTTGTTATTACTATGTGAACGGATTCCTACATCTTTGCTCTGCATTTTCTGCACCAGCGAGGAGTGTGGAGTCCCAGTCAGATGAAGAATCATGTTCAGCTGGTCCATACCTATGGAACATGGTTAAGGAATCTGAGGAGCTGAAAGAACTTACAGCAGTGCAAGATATGGATTGACCAATGATGGAGAGAGATGGACAGGGAATGAAAAGCTGAAGAAAGGATACTGTCGTTCCCTGGAAAAAGCACCTCCTCAGTGATCATCTCAGCCAGGATGCAGCCTGCAGACCATATGTCAACTGCACATAGAAGAGTTCAGAGAACAGCTTAGAGAATAGTTCGATGCAAGCGTGCTAACACTCATCATTGCTCACAACGAAAACTCAGAGGTGATTATACTTTTATCATTTGAAATCAGTGGAGCCACTCAGGATGGAGTACGGTCACAATGCTGACCATATGAGGGACTGAAAATGTATCAGTGGACAACCAAGGTGCCGTAGATACCATAAAACCCATAGGAACAAAAAACTATATAACTAAAAACCTATACACACCTATAAGGTATAACCTAGACTTATGCAACAGTGAAGTAAAATCAAGGCTTCTAAGGCTAAGGGTTACCTGTCTGAGTATAATGCATCCAATTGAAGATGACTTCAGGTGCTCGATACCATCGCGTCACAACGTAGCCGGTCATCTCCATTTCAGCGTGCCTCGCTAAACCAAAGTCCAAGATCTGTGTGTGTGTGTGTGTGTGTGTGTGCACATGTGTGTGTGTGTGTACACATATAGTGAGATAGAAAAAGAGAGACAAAGGGAAATCAATAATGTTTCAACTTTATTACATAATAGGCTACAAAGTCACACGTCTTCACACAGAGCAGAAACCCTGGAGAACAAACCCTGGGTAATAAACCCTGGGGAACAAACCCTGGAGAACAAACTCTGGGGAACAAACCCTGGAGAACAAACCCTGGGGAACAAACCCTGGAGAACAAACCCTGGGGAACAAACCCTGGAGAACAAACCCTGGGTAATAAACCCTGGAGAACAAACCCTGGAGAACAAACCCTGGGGAACAAACCCTGGAGAACAAACCCTGGGTAATAAACCCTGGGGAACAAACCCTGGAGAACAAACCCTGGAGAACAAACCCTGGGTAATAAACCCTAGAGAACAAACCCTGGAGAACAAAACCAGGCCGAAACCAAATCAGCCAAAAATTCTCATTTCTGTAACATCAGCATCCTACAGCAGTCGTTACAGCACAGTTACCTTTAATTCACAGTTTTCATCAACAGCAAGGTTGTTGGGCTTCAGATCCTGGCAAAAAAAAACCAAACAAACACTGTTAGTCACTTTGAAGGTTATGTACTACGCTAGAGCAACTGCAGTCTTTTTCTCCTTTGTGTTTGCCAGTTGACAAAATCTCATAATAAATTGTATGTTCTGATAATTGTGACATAACATGGTTTGTTACAGTAGTTTGATAAAACATGTATCAACTGAGATTAGCTTGAGTAAAGTATTGCCTAGAATAATCCACGACGAGTCTGACTGATAAATGTATGTCATGCACAGGGTATTACGTACCCGATGAATGATCCCAGCAGAATGTATGTACTGAAGAGAAATGTTTCGATTAATTCATTAATGCAACAGTACGTTAAGCCAACTGTTATGAAAATTCATATATTTGCAAGCCGAAATAAATTGCATTCTCACACTATGAACTAAGGAGAATTAAAACAGTGGGGAGGCAATGTGACAATGTAAACAATGGGAAAGCACAAATATGTTGCAGCTTCCATATTCACAGCATATGATGAGATCAAAAGGAGACAGTAAAACAGTGAAGGTTCACAGACCTTAAGTCCTCTCAGGAGTTGGTAGAACAGATAGACAATGATTCTTTCTGTTAACCTCCTCTTCTTCATTATGTGTCCCAAGTCCTGAGCTACTAAGGGCATCACCAAGTAGCTGTGAAGAGCACACACACACACTCACACATATATATACACACACACAAACACACACATACACACACACCACACACACAAACACACATATATATATACACACACACACAAACACACACATACACACACACACACACACACACAAACACACACACACACATATACACACACAAACAAACACATACACACACATACACACACATATATATACACACACACAAACACACACATACACACACACCACACACACACAAACACACATATACACACATATATACACACACACACACAAACAAACACATACACACACACACAAACATATATATATATACACACACATACACCCACACACAAACAACCATGGGTTTTACACATAGAAAGACAATTCTCAACTGAAAAACAAGATTTATTTAGGCACAAACACATGCTTTAAAGCGTTCACATGTACTGTGAATATCGATATACATAGAGGTAGAACAGTTTGTTCTATAGCTTGTACTCACACACACACACACACACACACACAAATACTTTTCAACTATTGAACTTGTCATGACAAGCTGGGAATTTCTGCACAGGAGAGCATTCTGCTCATCTTTCTACTTACAAAGTCTGGAATTTCTCCAGTGAGGAGTCAGGTGTGAAAACATTCAGGAGGCAGATCACCTTTGGGGAGCAAAAGACACCCTGGATTTGATTTACCAGCAGATACAGTATGTCTTAGCTTTGTGAAATCAGGAAGACAGTGATAAAGAATCAACAGATTTACTATGGTTCACTGCTTGGTGGTGCTAACATAGATCATTTACTACCAGGTTGTTGCCAGTTATTTAGAAAATCCAACCACTCAGTGCTCTCTGTACAAAATAAGCAAAGTCAACTTACATTTGAACAGTAACAGTAACTTAATATCTGACTTATCAACTGAATTAGCTACACCTTTCATAAAAATACTCATTTAGTAAAGACAGGGAAGGACAACTGGCGTTGTGGCTGAATCAAAGCCCTTGAATTGGTTGTTCTTGTTTCTGATTACAAAGTTAACACACCAATGAGTTATTTGGCAAACACAGAAACAGGTTCGGTGAGGGGGAGTGGAGATAAAGTTCACAACTTTATCTCCAAACAAAGTGTGTTTCCACTGGCTCTGGTTTACAAGCCTTCTTCTGATTTCACTGTATTTGATGTCAGGTTAACAGGTTCGGTTATGCAAAGGGATGTTTATGTAGTCTAAACACATAGAGGATTACAACAACATGACATGGACAAATGAATTACATTTGAGATATATGTCAGATCTTACATGTAATAATGAAGTTAGTAGGCAGTTATTAGTTATTTCTACCCTGTTCTATCAAGTTTTTGCCCCCAGATTTAGTGTGTGACTCACATTTTCATGCTGTATGTGCCGTAACAGGCGGAGTTCTCTGTACGCACGCTTCGCATGGATCAGGGACTGGAACGGTCTGTGCAGCTTCTTAATTGCTACTTTCTCTTTGGTCTTCTGGTCAAAAGCAGAGCTGCAGGAGAAATAAAGTGGTTCGGTGAGGAAATGAGTGTGAGAGTGGAACACAGAGTGTGTGGCTGACGGACATCTGTCAATCTCAAAGAAACACTTCCTGAACTATTGAGGTGTGGACACATAAAGGGATGCTTTAAAAGGGACATGCTCATTTGGCTAGTATCTTCAATAAAAGTCATGTTCTACCTTCAAACATAAATGTATCAAAGAGCTACTTCCAGTTTAAGTTCCAGTATAAGAGGTCATGGTAATTTATCACAATTTTGGTTGAGTACACCATTGACTCCGAGTGCGTGCACTGGTATAAAAAAGCCACTTAACGTGTCCACACGTAAGTTAGACTGACAACTCACAGTGACCAGTGGTATAACCTGCTTACATCAAGATCAGGCTATCTGGTTCGTCTTATCTTTAAACCTGTTGAAACATGCACTCTCTTCAGGTATGCACGGTGGAAATTATCAGCTTATTTATTTTCCGAAGACCAATCCGGAATAAGACTTTTAGGATTCCATTTAAACATTTGACAAAATGCTTTTTTGCCAGTAAGAATACCCTAGGGAAGTCGTGAACAGTAAACGTAGCCGAAGGCCATGGTATTTGTGGTATTCGTCTTGTGCGAATTTGAACACGTCCACAATTTTCTGTAATAAATGCAGGTTAGTCAATAAAAGGGAAACTATTATATACATAGTTGAAAGTAGGCTACAAGTAGGTTACTTAGTTTTAAAAGAGTCTAGTCTTTATAGATTTATATTTTAGGTTTATAGACCTCTTACCACACTGTTCCATACGCGCCAGAACCGATGGAATTTAAAGCCGTGTATCGATCCGGAATGTCCCATGTAGTTTTCTGGATCTCCAGTCTGTGGAAGCCCGCTTTCAGCGGGGAAGCCATGTCGCGGTACTCGATCGTGCAGTTCTCCACTATGTTAAGGCAACTTAGGTTAGCTTTGTTTCAGAAGAGCTTGAACCGCAGGTGAACGAAAGTGGAGCGAAGAAACGCCCACCCCGGAACGCACCTTAGCGCTGTCACGTGGTTAAACGCATTTTCTTTATCTTGGGTTGGACATCTGTGATGTTTTTCCGCACACATAATTGTTTTTGACATGTTTGGGCCCATTGTTTGTTATAAATTGAATAATATCGATTATTCCAGTTAAAGTGGAATTCCAGTTTTAGTGGAATCAGTTATTCCAGTTCTACTTTAAAATTGTATTGAACGTCAAATTCGATGTATGCATTACTATGCATCAAACATTACTAAATCCACTACTGATGTTAGTAACTAAAGAAGAGTTGTGAAGTGCATGTTTTTTAATTGGTTTGTTTTATTTTTTTACTCATTTTACCTACTTTAAGTGACAGACTCAAATGGGTGCTGCATGTTCTTCACATTCAGGTGTCATTCCAAACACTGCTAGAGTTTGCAGATTCCTGTTCAATGGCTTCAGTGTGTAAAAAGCGGATGAATCCTTCAAACGTAAATCAAGCCCACAGTGAACGGCCAAGAGCAATGTGAAACAGCTATAGGTCAAAGAATGCGAGTAAATACAGGCTTCATACGACATACGCGTTAAACATGGTAGCTTATATATTCTCACACATGGAGGGATTTCTTCAGCCCAACTTTTTGTGGAGTCACATTACATAACATGCTGTGTTATGATAACAGGTTAAACTAGCTGATTTCTATTAGTCATTTAAGCTGTAATTGGTAGAACTGAAAAGTACTTCAAAGTACAGGTAAGAAAGTACTTCAAAGTACTCTCCTACCTCCATCCCCGTCGGGCTTCAGCGCTGCCTGTAAAGCCCCTCCTTGAGGAGGCTAAATTAGCATACATTTCAGTGTTTAGATGTACAGCTGTTTTAAAAAATAACAGTGTGTTTAAAAATATGAGTAAAGCTCAGAATCCTCATAATAGATTGTATTTCCATGCATTATGAATACTGCACATTATATTCGAAATCAAAACTTGACCAAAAAAAAAAAGATAATTTTTAAAACTTTTTTTAACACAGGAAACATCGTCTTTATTGGCGCCATCCTTCTGCCGGCTACCTGCATGCGGTGATGGTCAGGCATGCGGACAGTTGTTTGTTTTATTGTTATTCACTTGTGTTGTCCATGCCTCACTCAGGTGACATGCATTATCTATCAGTTACGCTTTTCGTTATGTCTTTATGTTCGTCTTTATTTAAGCCCCGTTATGCCTGTCGTTAATGTTATGTGGCTTCTTTTATTATAGTTAGCGAACCTTTACATTCGGCTTCGTTAACGTTACATTCATTAAACCATTTAGTTGGAGACCTGCCTGTGCTTCCTTGTACTATTTGTTGTCTGCACATTCTTTGTGACAGAATGACCGACCACGTTCAGAAGCTGTGGTCTTCTGTTTGTTTCGTTCTTGCCTATTAGGCCCGTTTTGATCCTTTCTCATGCATGTTCCTGGAACCTTATTTGTCTTGCGCTGTGTCTTGTCTTTGTATATCATCATTTAGGTGTTGTTCTTCTCTGTTAGCTTACCCCCTGTGTTTGGGGACCATCTCCCCCTGGGGATCCTAGGGCCTTAGGGCTCCAGAGAGCTCCATTGAAGGGAGAGCTCCGTTGAAGGCAGAGCTCCATTGAAGGTAGAGCTCCATTGAAGGTAGAGCTTCGTTGAAGGTAGAGCTCCGTTAAAGCATTTAGTTGGAGACCTGCATGTGCTTCCTTCTACTTTTGCTTGCCTGTACATTCTTCACCCATCATAACCATCACCTTATTGAACATAAATGAAACCACAAAATTGTAACAATAAAGCCAGCCACTAATTAATTTCATGAAGAACCACAAACATCACAACACTCAGACACATTTTTTTTAAGTCTATATCATTATATCATATATTCTATAAGTTATACAAAGACCGCCAGCAGTTAGCAGGTAAGAATAAGATGAATTCAGGCCATACTGCATTCTCAGTCTGTTATAACCAAATATTATAAGGTCTAAGGGTAAAGGATGACATAAAACAAAAGATTAAGTGGACATTTGCTCCATCTGAGGTTGTAAGCATAAAATATGTCAGACTCACCATTGAGATTATACCCTCTGCAGACATACCCATTACAAAATAACACACATTCCCAGTAGAAGGGCAGTAAACCAGTCTAAATGATGCATGATTTCCTTAGTTAGGTTACTTTCGTCGTAATCTTGTCATACTTTCGTCTTGTTCACAGGGTCCCTGACAGGCAGGTCTTGGTTTGACAGAGCATAAGACACACCTCCTTTCTCTGATTGGTTGTTTTGATCTGGAGGCAGAGGTTTCTTGCAAATGGAATTATGGGCACTAGGTGGAGCAAGAGAGCCTGTTTTTTTTCCCCTCAGATCACACTGGTCAGCAGTAAAACAAACATAAAAGCATAAAAAGATTTTAGTATAAAACGTTTTGTTGTTCAGTGTTTTTTTATACAGGTTACCTACTGTTGATTTACCTACTCATACTCAGCATCATAGTACATGTAATGCTATATATTATATATATTATATAAATTATATTTAATCCACTTGATATTTAAGCTTATATATGAGCTTAAATATCAGGTGTCTAGTGTCTAGCTGGTTACTTTGGACAGGATCTGATCACAACACGATGACTAAATCCACCCTGATGGTTAATGTGCACAACAAATGCCACAGGTAGTTGGTTATAACTGGTTATAACTGGTTAGCTAAGTAGTCCCACATCTTGCTGTTGGCAAGTGTAGTATCGCATTAACTCCCCCCGTGTAGGTGTGGTTGATTCCATTCTCTGCTCTGTGGGGGTACAGTTCCCATCCATCCACTGAGAAATGTACTGACTCTAGCAGACCAGTGTTACAAATTAACTCAAACCTTCAGCATTGTTCTGACAATATTTTTCACACATGGGAAGCATCAGTAGTTTGAATGACGCAGTGTGCCAGTAATTATCCTATTAAAACTTGCAGTTTCCCACACTCACATCTTGCCTCTGAGGCTGGAAAAAGCACAGATATCTTTCTTTATTCCATTAGCTGGCATTTGGTTCACACTTGCTACAAGAACACCATGTAACCTAGGCTTGTTTTAGAGGGTGTATTTTAAAACAGAGTGACATGAGTGAAAGAGATGAATGCAGAGGATAACGACCACACTTGGTCTCAAAGCCAGGACATGTGAGAGAGACCTCCACCCCCTGAAAGAGAGAGTGTTGTAGTGGAAAACCATCACTCTGGGAGGTGGATGTGTGTGTTCTGGCTGCTGTGTCAGAGAGATGCTGCTTTGGTTTTGTGGTAGGAGCACATGTTTACTGCCTGGAAGACCTTGATTTGAGGGGGTGAATAGAAAAATATGGTGAGGACTTTTCTCACGGTTTATGAAAACCTACAGTGGGGACCTGTAACAAGTACACAAACAAAAAATCTGTTCAAATTATTATAAAAGCACCTTACATCCCAACTCATCATAAATTCAAGAAACCCACAAGGAAATTCAGAGCACTCCACTTGGTATCAGTTAAAAAGGGTTAAGGCATGAGTTTACTTTGTAGGTGTGGAGTAGACTACCCATGATGCAAGTGCAGACGTGTTGAGGGATTGGCTGTGTTTTTATGATGTGCACACGGGGGTAAAAAAGGATTGGTTGTTTTTTTTTATGATGTGTACAGAACGGCATAGAGGGATTGGCTATGTTTTCATGAATGTGTTTGTGTGTTCTTTCTGTGAGATTTTCTGTGGGGGGAAAATGTATTCCCTCAAGCACACACTCACTCAGACTGGATGTACATTTCACACACACTGGCTGTGCAGCACTGAATTCCCAGTCTTTCTCTCTCTCACACATATTTAAAGCTGAGTGAAAACACTACATGAACTGAACTGTTGAGTCTTTGACTACTCTGCACAGGGTTCAATATGGCCACAAATCAAACCTGACAGGATCATGCATTTATCTGTATGTTTCTTAGTCCCTTCTTTCTTAACCCAGTAAGTGTGCTCAATGTTTGTATTTTTGAGTAGGTCTTACGTGTAGATGGCTCAACTAAGCAGTCTAAAAGTGAAAGAAAGCGATTTTTAAGATAACATAATAAAAAATCAATTTATATTTTCATTTAGACTAGGACAAGCTAAGGTAAAACAAGGCATGGTTTAATTGTCGGAATGGCCGCAGTCTCACAAACCCAGCCCTTTTCCATCACTGACCGCCGGGTCGCAGTAGCGGACAATAACAGTAGTGTTCCTGAGGACCGCGTCTCCCGTTATTCGCTACAAGCATGCCACTTCTAAAGAGGGGACGGTAGATCGCAGATCTTGGACTTTTCGTGTATCTAAACACAGACAAGCAAACAAATATTATGGTGAACTTGAGGTAGTCTGACGGTAACTGAATCAAAGTCAGCAAAGAACAACAACACACGTGCTCTTCGATCCAACCATAACCGTAACCCGAACGCTTGGATTGTCTCCCTCTTGGTCAAGTTGAATGAAGGGTTGTTCCTTTTGGATGTCGGTGTTCCCAGTTGACAATAGTGAGGATTAACGAGGAATAGCGGTTGAAAACCACTTGGCGGAGAAAGAGTGCTGTATTTGATTAAGCACAATCAAATTAGCAAAAATTCTGCACAATGTAGAGGTAAGCATGTTTTTTTTGTTACATGTATATCGTAACAGGTATCTTTAAGGTTTAAGGGGAAAAAACATGTTGAAAGTATTTTTCTGGTGGTCTCTTGCCACTCTCTAAGAAAAATAATGTCTGGCTGAAGGAGTGTTCATCCTGCCGTGACTTGACATATTAGTTCAGTGCGCTCTTTTGAAATATGTTATGAAAAATAAGACAGTGAAATATTTCCTGTGATTTTAATTTCGTGTTCCATTGTCTTGTGTAACCAGCAAATGATTGTATTCACTAAATGCCTAATGACCAACTAAATTATATTAACAGCTAGCTAATTAACTAGCAAAATGGGCTATTCTGAAGAACGGGTTTAGCTGGTAGTTGGTTGGGATCCAGGACAGTCATAAGAGAGACACAAGGTATTGTTGGTTGGACACATTCTTGAGACATCACGACACAATTGAATTTTCTGACAAT
>JAOXYF010000023.1:7618910-7635535 GCA_028565775.1 Sternarchorhynchus goeldii
TATAGGTAGGTAGCTTGGCATATGTAGTATACATGTGTAGGTTTAGTCGGCTGCACACACTGATAGAACTTTACTTGTCCTTACACAGGAGCTCTGCGCTTATTTCAGCAGCTGACCGAATAGGTTACTTCACAGCACTGTCACTGTGAGAAGAAGCTGGGTGCTCTTCCACCATCACTTTGACATGAAATGGATATATGTGTTCACAGCTGCACTGGTTGTCAATGTCAGTGTGTGCCTGGTGCCATTTGCTCCTCTAACTTGAAATGGAATTTACTCTGGAAGCCCAAACACCTCCCACATTTGTTTCTGCCCATTATTTTGGGATTGAGGAGTGTGCTGTAGGAACGATCAGAGCGGGGACCTATATAGGTGAGCCTTGGGCTGTATTGTTCCTAAATGCAAAATCAAATGATATGTATAATCTTTGGTTCACATTTGAATTCTTGCTGTCACGTGAGCTAAAACGGAACATTTTTTCTGTATGTGTTGCATTTACTGTTCATAATTTAAGATAAACTTTTTACTAGCTAATTATTATGCTGGCATAACTCCAAATACAGCAATCATCAAATGAGATTGATGCTGGTACTCGTGTTAGTACTATTACACAAACCCTACAGCACAACTGAGAATATATTAGTGTCAGTGTAGATGAGTATGTAGTAACATTTTCAATTAGGTTCTTTTTTTCTTTCTGGATAATCTTGTGCTCACGCAGAACTTTATATTCATTAACTCACCCAACAGGGGAAAAATAAGGCTATTTTATTGTAAAAGACATAGCTAACGTTTCAGTCTTTATTAGATTACCTATGAAAAATATATTTGTGCATGTATAATTGTCCCTAATTGGTTCATGTATTTGGGATTGTAAAAAGCGCAATAAAATATCATATTTATTGTATTTTAAGGACCTTATAAGGAACTGGACATCTGGGACATTTGAAAAGCCTATCTCTACATGAGCTATGATGCATGCTGAGTAATGCTCACCTTAGGTTTTTGTTAATTTATGAAGGTTGTGTAATGTGTAATCTTTCAAAAGTTTGCAAACATCAGAACATAAAGATTGGCAATTTTCGGCTCTCCAGACTTTTGAGATTTTTAGTAGATCTCAAATATGCATCTCCAACATTTTCTCCTTCCTTTTTGAATACAGATGGGCCAGTAAATGACCATCTGCTCTCTGTGCCGTGGAGCTGTGGGATCAGATTAGACTCGTCACCTCCTGGTCTTGGGGAGTGCTCAGAGAGGCCTTTCGGGGCCACCTGGGTCTTTTGGCGTGGTGCTGAACATTCAGGCAGGGTTAACAGGTGGTGCTGGAAAACCAGCACAAACTGTTGGACTTCTCACTTGTGTTGCTGGGATTATTTGTTAAATCTCTGCCTGTTGTCGAAGGGGGCCTTCTTGACAAATGTGTTTGAATTCATTCATTCTTGTATTCGGCATGCCCATTAGTAGTTGTCCACTGTGAATTATGGAAATATGCTTTAAAGGGCTCTGGGGAGTATGAAGGTTCTCCCAGCCAAGGAGACACTGCCTTTTAAAGACCATGCTGCTCAGAAAGTGACAGTTATGAAAGCTTAGAGTGAGGTTTTAGTTAGTATGAATTTGTGGTGGTTGTTTGTGGAAGGAATGGTACCTGCCGCTGTTGTGTGTGTGTGTGTGTGTGTGTGTGGGTGTGTGTGTAGGCGTGTGTGTGTATATATATATATGTGTGTGTGTGTCAAAGACCAGGAAGAACAAGACATGGGTCATACAAGCAAAATGAGAACATCCATCTGTTGTATTTAAGGGATCAGCTGTAAAACATTGTGCTAACATCTTATTTATTGCATTTTTGCTCTGACATCAAATCGGGTTTTTTTGTTTGGTTTTTTTTGTGGTTACACATGTGCTGTGAGATTATTGCATCGTTAGCAGGCGTCTGCTCCCTACTGAATAATGAGCCATAGAAAAGCCAGAGACTCTTATGGCTTAGTGGCTGATGGATGACTGTTGCTGCCCAGTGCAAACCCACTTTCCCAACGTGTGGGGCTGGTCATGGCAGAAGACCTTCGCACACAGCCAGTTGCCATGAGGACAGGAACTCGATCCAAGTCCTTCAACATTTGGCAAATAGATGAAAGCTTGCAAGGGGGAATTCCATTGGCCAAGCAATTTACAGGTGGATGGTTTGGTGTTCACCTATTTTGATTTAATTTCAGGAGTCACAGTTTGGTTTTGGGAGCAGTTGGATATTTACAGTGCCTTGCATCAGCTAAAAATTTACTTTACTGTGTTGTTTATGATCTGAGTGACATTTCTAAACAATTTTACTATAAGAAATATTTTTATTGTGACACAAGATGTTAACTAAACAAAAGTCTGACATCTAAACATCCCCCTGATTAGTAGTTGGTTCGGCCTTTGGCTGAGCTTGGGCAGCATGCTTAGGGTCGTTGTCTTGCTGGAAGATGAACCTCTATCTCAGGCAGACTGGAAAAGATATTCTTAAAAGATTTCTCAGATTTTGGCTTCACACAGCTCCATCCGTCCAACTGTGACCTGTTTCCTAGTCTACGCAGATGAAGAAACATCCCAACCATGCAAGTTACTTCCCATTTTAGCAGCAGATTTCTGCAGCTCCTTCAGAGCAACCTTTGGCCTCTTGGGTGCTTCTGATTAATGCTCTCTAACCGGTCACTTACTTTTGATGGATGCCTTTATCTAGGCAGAGTTCTGGCAGTGGTGATTTCTTCCCATTTCTTAACAGAAGATTTAATGGTGCTCTGTGAAATGTTCAAATTTTGGGATATTTTTTATATTCTTTGGCGTAATTTTGTTCCAGACTTGTTTCTATAGTTCCTTGGTCTTCATGATGTTTGTGTAAGTAAGCTCTCAAAATCCAGAAAAAGATGTATTTACATGACACTTGAATTGCATACAGGTGGACTTTATTCAAATAATTAGGGTATTTCTGATGGCAGTAAAACAAATTTTAGTTTTTTGACATAAATGCAGATGGATATATCGGGTGAATACATATGCTATCCTAATTGTAATTTTTTTATTAGTGAATCTTTTTACAAAAATATTGACTTCCTCACACTTGAATATCATGGACTATTTTGTATAGACTCATGATATATAACTCCAAGTTAAATTCAGCTCTAGGGTATAACACACTTTCAAGGGGAACTTGAAAGGCCCCTGTATGTGTCTGTATGATATGAACAAATTCACTGTGCATTGGGGTTTCAGTATTTATTGATATACTGAAATATATATGAAAACTTGGTGACACATTAATCAGTGATCAATATTCTGATTCTGATTATTTAAATCCATTTTTTCACCTGTACAACAGTATTGCCAGAATAATGCTATGCTAAATGATTAACAAGTGGTCCATCATAAACCTTAACCTGCACCTGTATTTAAATGGCTGTTGCCCGAATGCAAAACTTCTAGTATTGGAGACTTGGCTTGTGTTCATCGGGGTCTGCATGAACAAACTCTGCCCCCAGGATTTAGCGCTCGTTAGTGATGGTCACATGTGTGAAGGCCATGCATACTTCTCCTTTATTCCATAAAGAGGGAGTGTCGCTGCAGTCTCCATCCCCCCAGGACCACCCAGCTCCACATGCTGTACCACTAGGCTTGCAGTGTTACTCCAGCGCCGATTGTTTTTGTTGGGTTGTTCTTTAATTGTTCATGGCTTTAGTCATTCTATAATCCAATTGCTTAGTTATACTGTAGTCTATCTCTGTCACTTATTTCCTAGTGTCCAGTGTCATGGTGGTTAACTCTTCAGACACTATACACCCATGCTAATGCTTGTCCTCTAGGTCCTTTCCAGAAATAACCAGTTTACATTGCTGATAAGAAAATTCCCATAATCCCAGATTATGGGTTTAATACAGACATTAATACAGTCTTTCAACATTATGTTTAGTGTATAGCGTTGGTAGTAACTGTGTTCAAAGGTGGACTCTCAGTCTTCACTGCTTGTGAACAGGTGTTCGAGACAGCGTAAGCAAACTGTGAAAACGGCCCTCCCGCTGCCAACTAATGTGTGTTCCATGCAAATAGGCATGCACAATTAGACACACACTCCACACCCACACACACATACTTATTTAACGGGAGTTAGTTCTAAGTATTATGTTATTCTAACAGGAGTTAGTTCTAAGTATTATGTTATACCAATGGGAGTTAGTTCTAAGTAAGTATATTGTGTGGTTATTTGATTTTTTAGGCCTTCAAGTATCATTGTCATTTATTAATGGCCATCATTATATTTCATATCTGTTCTCTGTGCTCCTGTATCTCCTGTCAGGGTGAGCAGAGATTCGAACCTTTGCCACAGTGCCACTTGTCTCTTGGCTCGCCTGGACAACGCCAGCTATTTGGAATATGTCCCCTCATGTACACAGAGCAGGGCATGTGGCTCAGAGCGGAGAGCACAGAGCTGAGTATCATATGGAACAGCTGCATCTGTTCTCATCAAACCCCAGTTCATTAACCAACAGGTTACTGAGTCACTGGAGGGGGCTTGACCTGTGGTCACGGGCTGCTTAGCATGCAATCTATTGGTCACATCAACAGACATGTGCACATATTCACTTAGATTGGCAGTAATTGCTGTTAGTCTCACAACACCAAAGCGTCAGCATGCTAGTATAACCTCTGGGTTTAACAGAGTAGGCTGTGATGTCATGGTTAAACCCGATCGATCCATCAAGCAGGTTTAATCCTGGGATTAAGAAGATGCAGATTAGACACAACCAGAGCAGTGGGAATGGAGGGACAGAAATCTCTCTGTTTTTTTTTTCTGAGGAATGTCCAAGAGTCCAAGACTGAAGCCTTGCAACTGTTCCTCCAGCTTTCACCTGTGTTTAACCGAGTTCCTCCATCTTTCAACTGTGTTCAACAGAGTTCCTCCACCTTGCTGAGATACTAGCCTCATTGATTGTGCTCATCTTAGAGGTCTTTTCATAGCATCTTGCCAAATAAGGTTAGCCCAGCCTCTCCATAGCATCACACAGTGGTGTCTGCATGAAGTTGTAGAGTGAGAACTAACTCCATTTAAGGACCATTACCACTGTGGAATATCATATTATACAGCAGCTGTAGCCAGTAATGGATTTTACACGTACAGTGACTGACACTCACCAGCATCACATCTGCAAAGCTTATGCTACATACTTTATAGACCTGATCATCTGACATTGACAGATTTATAATGTCTTAATTTGATTTGTTAATTCATTTGGATTCAAAACGAAATAGTGACTAAAGATAAAATGCAGTCCAACTGGCTTTTTAATTTAAATATATAGCAATATAGCATATAGCAATAATTGCCCTTTTTATACCCTGCAAACTGCCCTTTTTATACCCTGCAAACAGGCCTTTTTTTATCATCTTTTTATGCCCTACAATTTTAGGAAACAAAACCTTTTAGAGAGTTGATGACAGTAGATGGACAATTCGCAGACAGGAGAGCTAACAAAAGTCTATCAAAAGTCTAATAAAAGTTGGTCCTGTATATGAAATTTTCTTCTGGATTCTCTTACTGTAGAATTTCTAAGAGGTCTAAAGAAATGTTGATGAGGCCCATAAAGCACCCAGTTGTGATGCAGAAGGAAACAAAACAGATCAGGAACAGTGAGCAGAATGTCCACATAGATATGCACAACTTCACAGGCTTCAGTGCATGATGCAAACCATTGGTAAGCCCCCAAAATAACCCAGAACTGCATTGAAGTCTCTATGGTTCGGAGACAAAGACTTGTAAATTGATGCAACAAAGTTTAGCCTGCAACAGAAAGAGGAAGATAAATTAACTTCTGCAGATATAAGGCGTACCACCTCATCTGTGAGGCATGCTGGTGTGAGCGTGAGTGCTTGCCAAGGGAGATGCACACTCACCTGGGACGCCTGTGTGATGGTAGCAGCATGAATCTGAGGTGTGCAGAAGATAATGCCTTAGAACCTCACTGGACAGAGCCCCTCAGACAAGAACAAGGAAAAAAAACCCCCACCAAACTCCAATAACAGAGCCATAGTCAAACACCCAACCCCCAGTGGGCATACGTCCCACTCACTGAGAGTGAGCCTGGGGGTGAGAAGCATCCAAAACCAGCAGGAACTGAAGATGGCCACGTTACAAGCTTTGCAGACATGGAAGACACCCATCATCTGGTGATATCTATGGGTTGTAGACTTCCTGGTATTTTTAGGCTATCCCAAAGATCCCATATTAATCTCCATTGTAGTCTCATTGGTGTGTCAATTTAATCACTCTTGATGAATTGTATCCCAGGTATAAAAGTGAAGGTAATTACATTTCCTGAATTTAATTTAACCAGATGAGCTGGTAAGTTAATATTTAATGCCGCCCTGAGGGTCACTGTTTCCGTATCCGCCCCTGTGTGATAATCAAGAAACCTGAAGTACTTACTCTGCCTTGATCCTTGATCTCAAATCAAGCACTGATCTCACCCTTATGCAAATTATAGCCAAAAACCAACCAATCATGTCATTTTCATGATTTTCATCACAATGAATTTATAGTCTCTCCTGTTTTCGTCAGCTGATCGTGCCCAGGGTTCCCCTCCACAAACTCTGCATTCTGCAGGGAGGAGTGTGATGGTGTGTTCGAGGATGAGGCTGGGAGATACGGCTGTACTCCAGCCAGAAGGAGACCTCCGCAGCAATTCTGAAGGGTTGCACTGAACTATAAAAGTGGCTTTAAATTACTGTGTTTACTGGCAGGTCCTCACGGTTCAGCCAAATAAACGCCTCCCATCAATGATCAATGAGGGAGAGAGAATTATTATTCTTTTATGTATATATATATATATTATTGTTAGTTATTATTGTTGTTGTTATTTTTCTTGTTTATGTATAATAGTTGTTCTATTATAAAGCAATACCAGTATCTGAATTGCTTTTTTAAAAAAATTGAGTTTCAGTAAAGTCTAAAGTATTCTTTAGGCTTCTTTCAATAAACACCTGCTAGAAAGTTTTTACATGTGGTCTAGAGTACATATAAATCATTATGATCCACTTTTATGGTGGGATCATTAATCTCTTGAATGTCGGTCTGTTCTCTCAGCTATTCAGACCATGATCTACTGTGTTATAACTACGTAAGTTCTTAAGTAATGCAAGAATGAATGAAGTGCTACTGTCAGAATACTGGACTGAAGTGTTAGCATATCCAGACATGACGTCATTAGAGTTCGGCAGATGCCTAGCTGAATATGGGTGTTTTAGCAGTAAAATCCACAGTAGGAGTCATCCACTTTACCCCAGTGTGAAGCGAATAAGCTAGTAACTAGAACTTTCTACAAAAAGTCTCCTTGTGCCCCCAGCCCCCCACCCCACCCCACCCCCACCGGCCTGATGCTTGCCTTGCGATGGAAAAATAGCACAATGTCCTAGTGAAAGCTTGCTAAACATTACACACAGAAAACAAGGCTGACCAGCAGGAGGACCTAGAGCTGCTGGAAAGTGGCTCATGAGTCAGGTTTGTTTGTTTTTCGTCCTGGTTCCTCCCCTCCTTTTGCTTGAACGAACCATTATACTTGTATCCTGTCATTACTGCCTCTTTACCCAGACCATACAGCTGAACTGTCAGAATGAACCAGGCAAATAAAGTCGTTTTTTTTGGTCTTTTCTTTAGCTTTCAAATTTAGACTATGTGACGCCAGCGGGTCTATGAGAGAGAGTCAAAAACCTATGAGGTTAAACAGCTTGCGTTGAGAAACTGTGATGAGCTGGGAGGTTCTAAGAGGTTCTGGGAGGAAGCCATGCATCTAAATTCTGCAACATCCCTATACCACGAAATCAGCTGTGTGACTTTGTTCTGAATGCACACGCAGTGCCGTGTTTTCCCAGATCACGCTACACCACACTGTCATTCCACTCAGTGCAACTGCACATTACAGAGTTGGCCTGGTGTAACATCTAGAAAGTTCATCGTAGAGGTTCATCAGTAGAGATGTAGCCAAGGGAACATTTGTGTGTTGTTTGGGGCCTTCATACGTTATGACCCCCTGCCTTGGGGGTGTTGTTCTAGGAACAGAACGCTTTACCCCCAAACGCCAATACCACAGGATCAAAGGAAGAACTCACCCCACACCAGCAGATGGGCCCATATAATGTAACTGTGACTGAGAACATAAACGATGTGGTTGCTCTTCGTGGACATTTGTGTTGGGTTTTGTACATGGCGGCGGAACAGATTTCAACCGCGCCAACAACTGTTCCCAGTCCCATGGTTGAGTCCGAACGTGAGCAGCGATGGGCGTCGGGGATAATGTGGCACAGACCTCTTATTAAAATACCCAGAGTTCTTTACTTAAGCTGTCAGACCTCCATTCCAGGCCAGGCCAGCTGGGTTCTGTGGGGGGTGGGAGCTAAGCTGGTCTGCTCCTCGACGTCGCCTCCGTCCAGGCCCCGCTGGCAGGGCCCGTGTTTCGCCAGCTGTGCCGCACCCTTTGCTTTCTCGCGCCAGCCGCACGTGCTGAGGCTTACGGCAGGATCCAGACGTTCGCCGTTGGAGTCGTGGCACCGCTGTCGCCAACAGAGATGAAAGCGGCGATCATCAAGGTTCAATATGTGTTGTTTGAAAAGCATATTTAATGTGTCCATGTCGTATGTTTATTTAAACGCGTTTGTTGCGCAATAATGGTGAAAGGATTATTTGTGAATGTAAACAGTCCTTGATAGCAAAGCCTGGATCAGACTTCTGTCCACATTACACGTAATCAATATGAAATTATGCAGGAATCTGGTTAGTTGTGGTTACTTTTAGTGTGGAAGACTCATGACTGAATTAGTCAAATGCAGCTTTATCTAGAGCAGAGCTACATAGCTGTTGTTGTTTTTTCTACGAGGCAGAGGTATTAAACTCCAGTTAATAACCACCCCGTTATACAGTTCAGCCCCGTTCAGCAGTAGAACTTGATCCCTAACTGTTGAGTGATGCTGGGATCTGTGTTCATGTGTTTTGGATACACCGTGGAAGCCTTAGCAGTGCAGTCGTAGCATCAGTTTGCTAAAACATAACTGTGCTTTATATAATTGTATATTCCATTATTGGTATTTCACTAGCGTTGGATAAATACCATTTAAATACATCAATTGAATACCATTTAAATACATCAATTGAATATTTATTGTTATTTTTTGAAATAACATAAAACACCACATGTTCCTAGTGATTTTGATCATTTTTGGTTGTTTGAGGATTAAGAATGGGCTCTCTTGTTCTCTCTCCTTCTCCTCAGTCTCTTTTTCCAAGATTAAATCAGTTTAATATCTCCAGTGTATTTCAGAAGATTGCATCTGGCCACTGTCATTCGTTGCCGTGGCGCTGTGTGCTCGAGATGCTAAGCTAACTGGGTCAAGAAGCTGAGGCAGAATAAAGACTTCAAGGGAAGAAGGGAGGCCTCCTCCCCTCGTTAGGGCATCCGGTCGTTCAGATGCAGCGCATCTCCAGTCCAACTTCCTCTCCCCTTTTCACTAAAGGAGACGCGAGGGGAGGGGGTGTTGGAATCGTGACCAGCAGCGGCGGGGGGGAGGGTAGTAGGGCCCACTCCTCACAGCCCAGCGACGGAGCGCAAAAGCGTCGGCCTCCGTTAAAGCTGGACAAATTCAAGCAAACGCAACTAATTGCAGAGCGGTTAGCGCTTCATCGTTCGGATAAAGCAGGGGGCAAGACGCGTCCCGTCCTCACGCCCTCCGGCCAGAAGGTCTCCGGCCAGCGCCCGAGATTTTCTGTAGGATGCTTCTGTAGCAGAGAGTGACTTAAATGTACCGCTGGATGTTTTGGTGGGGGATCAGGCTTAATCAAAGCTCCTGTTGATAAAGGCTTTGCCGGCGCTGAGTCTGCCTGGTGATGTGTTCTTTATCAGCTGGGTCTGGACAGCAGAGATAGACTCCTGAGACTCAAGAATGTGTCTCTTTGCCCGCCGAACGCTGGGGCTTGGCCCGGGACTGACTCTACTCATATTAATCATTAATGCGGTTCCCAGGTGTTGGGTCTGTTAACCGCCTGGCACTGACCGTGGGGGTCTCTCCCTCGCGCTTCCTCCCCTCTCTTCCCCCTTTCTTCTCTCTCTCTCTCTCTCTCTCCCCCACTCACTTGCTCTAATCTCCTGAGACCACTCCAGCAGGCTGAAGAGTTAAGACCACGCGTGTTCCCACTCCATTCCTGATTTTGGAAAGATTGCTTCAATTAAGCGAACGGCAGGGCTCCTGTTTTTGGAAGACTTGGTTTTTTTTTAACTTTGCTTCTCTCTCTCACCCTTTCTCTCCCTCTGTCTTTCTCCCACAAAAACACCATAAATAATGAAATATACTAAAATTCAATGTGCTGAAAATGCTTATTTGTAACATGCTCAAAGATATAAACAGTATAAACAGCTTAACAAAATTGTTCTTACCTAAAGATCAGTGTAAAAAAAAACCAAATTGATCAATAAAATACTGTATGTATTAGAAAAAAACAGAGAACATGAAAGGAGTCAGAGACTGAAAGTGTCTTAGCAAACAACGTGGAAGGGTTTCTTTCATTCCGAGGCTGCATGACATGGTTGCGTGGAGCGCCAGGCGGGCGTGCGTGCCCGGGTGGGTGTGCTTGGGTGGGTGGGTGTGTTCGGGTGGGTGTGCGTGCGTGCTCGGGTGGGTGTGCTTGGGTGGGTGGGTGTGTTCGGGTGGTGCTCGGGTGGGTGTGCGTGCTCGGGTGGGTGTGTTCGGGTGGGCCCCTTTGTCTCTCCTGCCGAGGGCAGATGCAGGCGACGCGGTGGACAGCGCAGCCGAGAGGCCTCTCAGAGAGAGGAGGCATCTGTTCAGCCATTCAGACACACACACACTCACACACACACACACACACACACACACACATACTCACTTCCCACCTCCCCAGCACGTCTTTCAGCCCGAGCGGAACTAGTCAACTCTTCACATTGCTGTCTTTTTTATTCCCGTGCCATCTCTCGCGAGCAGGAAACAAACAGACAGATGTCTTGTTTCGGACCACCTGCAGAGCTCCGCCCACTCATTAGGGCCGTCCCTCCTTCGGAGCACGCCGGGGCCCATGGCCGTGCCCGCTGTTGGCCCACGCCAGGGCCCTTCAGCTTTGGCAAACATCAATCAGCAACGATTTCCTGTCAGCAGCGGCTGAGAGCCTCGAAGATTGATCACCCTCAATTGTCCGCATGTAGGTTAAGGGAGTTGATGCACATGTGTATTTCTTTGTGTGTGTGTGTGTGTGAGTGTGTGTGTGTGTGTGTGCAGATGTGTTTGTGCACTTCGGTCCATGTGGGTGGGTTGGTGTTGAAAATAGAAAGGAGAAAGGGGGTTTATGAAGTGCTTGATGGTTAATGGCCTCCCACTCGTGATGCCACAGCACTGACTCTTCATCCCCCTCATGCCTGACTTGCCACTGAAAACAATGGCATGGCTCTCGTTGAAGCCCATTGTCTTTCAAATGAACCTGTCTGTCTTCCAAAAGTGGAACAGAAGGTTCTGAAAGTTCTCCCCTGCCAGTGGCCAAAACACTCCTCAGTAGGAGAACTCTGTTGTTGCCGCTGGTTCAGACGACCGTTACAACAATCTGAAGTTTGGTGTCTTCTCTGACCTCAACATCTGCCACTGATGACTCGGTGATTCGTCAAAGCTATGTCCCTTCAGACTTCTATTCACTTTTAAATGTCACATTTTCTACATGACCATGTAGAACCATGAATTCATCTGAAGAGTGTTTCATAAAGCAATTATTGATTGCTTTATGCAGTCGTTGATTGATTTGTGTGTCCTTGGCACTCTGTAAATCCCAAGTTAGTGGCCGTATATGATGGCAGCTGCTTGATTTTCTTCCTTGTATCCGCTTTACACCCCAAGGCTAAAATCAGTGGAAAAACCTGGAACGATCAATGAATGGGTCAACATATAAGCAGTGAACAGCGTTTTTCATAGTGATCCACGTCTCATAGACTGTGGCCCCTTTGTGTTGTAGAAATTAGAAGGGCTGACACAGATGCTATCTGCCCTGGTTCTTGTTTATTTGGCTGCTTGCCAGAAAAAAAAAAACCCTCACCAAAGTAAATATTTCATGATGGAAACTACTGAAGCTCCAGTCTTTTTAAGCTGATTCGGGTTTTGCCATGAATAATGGAGCCGGTCGATGCGGCAGACATTCCCATTTGAATCAAGAAATGAGGTAAAATAAATTGTAGGGATCAGTTGGCTGATGACGAGCTACAGGAGGCTGTTACTTCTGCTTGGATTCACTGGCAGCAGATAAATATCGAATTTAAAAGCGAGAGATGTGGCGTTTTGTGTCAGGCTCAGGACGGACTCTCATCCGTTTGAGTGCGTTTCGATTCTGGTTAAGGGTAGAATCGTCCTGACCCATGTGCGTGTTTCATAAACGATGAGTCATGGTCATTAGGGGATTTTAGGAATTGAAACATGCCTGTGGCTTATGGAAAGGAAGAGTATTTCATATGCCTGTGTTATTATTAAACCTCACTGGAAAGAATGCAGTTTCAGGCACCTGTGAATGAACTAACATCTATTAAATCAGCTGTCATAAAGTGATTGCCCGAATTTTATTTTCATACTCTCACTGGTTATTGAAATCAAGCCTTTTCTTATCATGCTGTCATCAGACAACCATTCTCTTTGTTATATATATACACACACACACACACACTTAGACACATACACACACACACACACACACACACACACACTTAGACACATACATACCACGTTAATATTTAGTTTTAACAGCCATCTCACCCCTGTAGAGTCTATCAAAAAAAACTGCCCTGTCTGCAAAAGGTTCCTCACAAGGCTTTTCCTGCAATACTGCCAAAGGTAGGGGGTTCCGTTCCAGTTGAATTCAGCCCTCACACTTTTGGCTCTGTAGTATAACTATGCAGTCGCTAAATGCTTCATGAGACATAAATAAACTGCTTGCTTTGTGGGGCACATGTGGCTTCATGAACATTAATGATGTGTTTCCTCAGCTTCACAATCTCATAGCTGCTCTTCCAGAAGGTTTGATCTTCAGCAAGGGCTGATTAAATAACCATAGAAGAACAGTTGAAATTGAATTGTCTCCTACAATCCTTCCCATGGTAGAGTGTCTTAATTGAATGTTCAAGAAATGCGTTAATCCAGTTGGACTTGGACTTGTTAATCCAGGAAAGAGGACGTGCTTTGACCTAAGCAGAAGAAAACTTTCCCCTTTACATCCTTCTCTCGACAGGCTACCTATTCGTGATGTTCTTGGGTCCTGAAGCATACAGCTGGTGGTGCTTCTGAGGTATTGAGGTATGTGAGCGTAGGGAGTTAGCTGCTTAGCTGGGTGACGAGTGGCCCTGTTAGTCACGGGGGGGGTGCGCTGTGGTCATTTCGGGGGCGATCTAATAGCCTCTCCTAAGTGGAATCATGCATCCATGAAGCCCCTCTCATCCCCGGACCACGGGGGTGTCGTCAAGACAACCGCGAGCCACAAAGAGCCTTCTCAGTCTCTTTCAGAAGGCAGAGAGAGAGGGGCTTTTGTGCCGGGCTGTGGGGCCGTGGGTGGGAGGTAATGTATGCATTTAGTGTGTAAACAGAATGAGTGAATGAGCATGCGATCGCGGCCGCGTTTCACGGCTCGCTCCGCGTCCAGAGCGACGCGCACAAAGACCGACTTTGTGAACGGTGTCGCTACCTACATGACAACGACGAGGTGGAGATGGTCAGAGGGATACGAACGTTTCCGTGCCCACGAGCAGATGCCCGCAGAAAGGGCTGTGAGCGTCATGTTGGTGATGCTGTTGTTTCCTTTCATGTGCTGCCTACTTTGTTGCCTGGAGTGGGATTATGAACTTTCAAACGGCTCTTTGTAGTATTGAAATCACAGGTTTTTAGGCAAGTTTCATCTGTTCAGTAGCCAATCATTCACATGCGCTGAAATGTCTATAAAAAATGTATCATTTCACAGCAGATGCCAGTTAGAAGCTATGTTTGATCTCATTAATTAATTTGCCTGAACTGAAATTTCATGTGATAGATGTAACTGGAATAGGCCCCAACCCCCATAAATCCACATCTAAATTGACAAAGACCATAGGGGAGCATGCAGGTATACTGCTTACATTTGAATATCTCATCATTCTCCATTCAGGAAGGCCCATCACCATAGCCAGTGTGCTGTTTTGTTGGATTGCAGTCCTCAGCACACCTGAGTCAGGAAACTGACATCTCAGAAAGAACCAAAGCAAGATGGTCTGGGGTCTCCAGAGATGAATTAGCCTCTACATTAATTTTGATCTTAGTAGATGAACCCCTCCCATTCACTTAATCAAAGTCAAAGTCAGCTTTACCATTGCTTCTCATCACACACGTATTGTGTTTCCCCATAAAACTGTATTCCATTTGCCATAAAGCAACAGAAGACCAAGAGCAGATATGATGAACACAGACAACAGTGTTGCAAACAGTAAATAAATGTCATAAACTGTACATCCATCCATCCATCTATCCATTTTTCCAGCACTCATCCAGGCTTCCCTCTCCCCACCCACCTCTTCCAGTCCTCATGCCCGAACCACCTCAGCTGGCTCCTCTCAACATGGAGGAGCAGCAATTCTACTCCCCCGGTTGATCAAGCTCCAGAGGAGAGCTATATAATATATGCTGCAGATTGACCAATAGCAGTCGCTTGTAGTATTCTATAGTAGTATTCTCTTGTAGTATTCTCTAGTAGTATTCTCTTGTAGTATTCTCTAGTAGTATTCTCTTATAGTATTGTCTAGTAGTATTCTCTTGTAGTATTCTCTAGTAGTATTCTCTTGTAGTATTCACTTGTAGTATCCTCTTGTAGTATTCTCTAGTAGTATTCTCTAGTAGTATTCTCTTGTAGTATTCTCTAGTAGTATTCTCTTGTAGTATTCTCTTGTAGTATTCTCTAGTAGTATTCTCTTGTAGTATTCTCTTGATGGATTCTTTGTCCACTGGCCAGCTTTCAGGGTGCATGAGAGGAGAAATCCAACAGGGTATGTGTGATTTCACAAGGCATCGTTACACTAAGGCTAAATATAGCTACTACTGTGTACAGCTGCCAACACAAGTGTCATTTAATTTGACAGACGGCGATTCACATGTCACATTTGTAAGCAGACAGCAGGAGAAAAGGGAAGATTGAGAAAATGCAAAAATTGAGAGACTGCATATAAGGCAGAACTGATCTTTCCTTACAGTTACAGTTTATATTATACAGTTTATATTGAGATTGTGCTGATACTGTTGATGTTGGATGAGGACGTTCAGTGTGTAACTCATCACTCATTAAGCGATACTTTTGTGACTGCACCCTCACGTTAGTCTAACACCCTAATAAACCTATGTTCACATCTGGGGCCTACATTCGTTACTTTACACCTCACTGAGCTGGGTGACAGTGAGTGGTTGGAGTCTGAGGGCGTGCTGCATAATTAAAGGCCTAGCTCGCATGCCTTCTGTGGGCCTCCCGTGGATGTTCTGGGTGCTGGTTGGGTCTGAGCCTGAGCTCGTCTGAGCCGGGAGCCAACGGCGAGGAGCCAAAATGGCCGCCAAGCTTCAGTGGCAGGTGTGCCTCTCTTCCACTGAGGAGGCCTTTGATGTTGTACATTATTCTGCTTAGCCAGGGAGTCCTGTGGTGGTCGGTCAGTCAGAAGAAAGCCCGTGCTCGTCGAGTGAGATGTTTCGGCCTACCGAGATACGTTTTAGCCCATAACAGCCATGAAATATTTATGATCCAGTGCAATATTTACAAACTGCAGGGGTAGGTGGGGCTCTTCAAAAAAGGTTCAAGCAAAATGACACATCGTGTCATTCAGACAGTCATTCAAAATGACACATCGTGTCATTCAGTGTTTAACACGGACCTTTTTAAACTTTATCACGTTAAGAAGCGTGAACTCTGTCAAAGTCGTCTCCGGTTGAATTTCAAAACGTGTTGTAGCAGTGGTATTGTTTGTTTTTTATGGAATTTTTCCCTTAAGAGCTTTTGTTGTATTTGTCCCTCTCTTTTTTTTGACCAGCATCCAGTTCTCGCCGGTGCTTGAGCTGACAGGCATGAGTCCCAGTGTGGTGAGTAAACGACACTCGTGGCTTTGTTACCTCAGCCAAGATTCCACAGAGTCCTGTCATGTCTGCCTTTCAGATCACTGACAAAGGAGCAGAGAAAATGCAGACAGCTGCGGGTGGTGTAATTAGGGTGGATGTAATATTATGATATATGAGCTTGCAAAGCTCACCACTGCAAAAACACAATATATTCATTCACTGATAGGTATTTAAGAGCTTTACTGGTGAATCATGTCACACAGGCTGTGGTGAACCAGTGGTATGCTGATGATTCATAATACAGTGCATTAAAAAGCCCAGAATTGTGGTCTGGGAGTTTCAGTTTGAGTTTAGTTTGTTTAGTGATGCCCTCTGCTGTGGAAGTGTTAGGATCAGGTGCCATCCTGCAAGCCCTCTGGCTCAGTCATGGTTTCCGTGCCAACTGCAATGCTGGGTGGTGGCGAGCGTTTGGGGGGGAGGGGTTAGGGTGGGAACAATGCTTGCAAATCATTATATAA
>JAOXYF010000023.1:7647682-7666886 GCA_028565775.1 Sternarchorhynchus goeldii
GTGTGTGTGTGTGTGTGTGTGTGTGTGTGTGTGTGTGTGTGTGTGTGTGTGTGTGTGTGAATGTGTGTGTGTGTGTGCGTGTGTGTCTGCACTCAGGACATGGAGCTGGATTATGAGTGTGTACTGTCCATCGAGGGCAGGTCGGTGGTGGTTTCAGCGTTTGTGGAGCAGGATGACCTTCACCCTTCTGTGTTCTACATCACCTGCCAGCTCCACCAGGTCTTCTGCAGCTCACCAACACAAACCTCTCAAACATTTACTGTTACACAATAAACATTCATTAAAGTCTTATAAGCATCTGCCCTTCAGTTTCTTACAGTTCCAGTCTTAGTGTACAAGATCCTGAGAGAAGCAGTGAACTGACACTTGCGTGCATGTATGTGTGTGTGTGTGTGTGTGCATATGTGCATGTATATGTGTGTGTGTGTGTGTGTGTGTGTGTGTGTGTGTGTGTGTGTGTGTGTGCGTGTGTGTGTGTATGCGTGTGTGTGTGTGTGCGTGTGTGTGTGTGTTTTCAGTACTCCTACTTTGCGGATGTGGATGAGTACAGTGCTACAGTGGCGATAAGGAGACGAGGTTCTTTTGAGATGGACCGTCCTCAGGATTTACACGGTAAGACAACAGCACATTTGTACCCAACTGTAACAGCTAACATCTCCCACTGTGTGTTTGACGGTCCATGTTGGTTCCGTGTTGGTGAGTTTGCAGTAAGGTGTGTGTCTGTTTCATAGTGCGGCTCTATAACTGCTCAGTGGGACGATCGGACTGCAGCCGCTGCTACACGGCCGAACCGCTCTACGCCTGCGTATGGTGCGAGGGCCCCCACTCCCGCTGCCTCCACCGCGACGCATGCACCACCAGCGTCCAGCAAACCTGCCCTGCACCTAACATTCACCTGGTGTGTGTGTGTGTGTGTGTGTGTGTGTGTGTGTGTGTGTGTATGTTTATAACTTTCTAGTGTGTGATTTTTTTCCCAGCCTTTCTCCAAGCCTCTCTGATAATGTTGTCATTGTGTGGTAGATAGAGCCTCTGTCTGGTCCAGTAGAGGGCGGAACTGTGATCACCATCTCTGGATCCAACCTGGGCCAGAAGGCAGAGGACATCCAGCACTCCGTCACCGTGGCTGGGGCACCGTGTAAAGTCATCCTGGGCCGATATGAGATCTCCTCCAGGTAAACTCTCACACACAGCCATACTTTACAATGTCTGTTCAGTCTAGTAAACCCAAGCACTGTTTGGTTAGTGAGCGTAACGGTAATGGTGGAAGAAATACTTAAGTATTCCTTGATTCAATTTTCTATTTCTTTATCAGTTTATAAGCTCAGAGGAGCGTGTTTAAAGGAAGCCATATGCTTGTGTGCGTGTGCATGTGTGTGTACATGTATGTGTGTGTGTGTGTGTTTAGTATTGTGTGCGAGACCACATTAAGTGGAGCTGAAAGAAGAGGACAAGTTTCTGTGGAGGTTAAAGGGGGAGGAACAGGGCAGTCAGCTCAGCACTTTCACTACCAGGTAACCATCACCTCGTCCCTCCCCAGCAGGTGAACCACTATAGGATTATATACTGTATTACAGTGTAGTGTTTCACAAATTAACCAGAGGAGTGTTGAATACCAAATCCAGTGACCTCAATTACCCTAGATTGCTGTGCTCAAGTGTACTAGTTGGATTTAGACTTTCTGTTTGATGTGTGTGTATGTGTGTGTCTGTTTGTGTGTCTGTTTGTGTGTGTGTGTGTGTGTGTGTGTGTGTGTCTTTGAATCCCAGGATCCAGTGTTACTGAGCATGTACCCGTTAAAAGGTCCAATGTCAGGAGGTACATTACTCACCATTGTGGGGCGGGGCCTAATGACAGGCCAGCAGACTGAAATCAGAGTGCTGATTGGTGGAGTTCCCTGTCTCACGTGAGTAACACCATTCAAAAGCTCACCTAGGGAACTTTTCTTCATCTACATAATGAAGAATTAAAGAATAGGTTTGCTGTTTTTCACCTAATACATTATTAAAATTATTGCACTGAGAAAAGTATCACTCCCTACCACTGCAGATCTGCACTGGGCTTAATTCGAGTGATTAACACATTAAATACAGTTGAGTGATTACTTAAACCTTTAAAAAAATCTCCTTGAAATAGGAAACTTGCAGTGTAGTCATGAGTGTTCATGCATTTTATGTTTATTCAGGACATGCTTAGAATAGCAGTCGGATTTAATGTCACATTTGATTTTTGTAGCTACTTGCAGTTGCGACAGTACGTCCCAGATCTCCGCAAACCTCAGTACACACAATAAAGTAATTAAACCTGACAGAAAGCAGGGTTGGCTGCTCTTCCTGTTGGACCAGAGCATATAAAGTCTTTCAAAAAGGAGATTTATCCGGGGCTTGGAAGATTTAACCAACCATCCCCCTGGAATGTGTTTAAGCCCACAAAGAAACTGAAGAAGAGCAGAATGTTGCTCAGTACTGAAGGTTACTGGTGAAGTTATGAAATACCTGATAGGAAAGGACTTCATATGCATTTGACATTATAATGTGCACGTTAAAATTATGTAGTTTAACATGAACATATTAAATGTGCTTTAATCTGTAATAATCATAATAAATTTGCATTATCCAACCTCTTTTAGCAACAATGTAGATAGTGTGAATATGACCATGGAGAATTGTATTTTGTTTTGTTTACAGCTCTCCTAAATGGGAAGATGAGCGAATTGAATGTGTGACTGGCAGTAGTAACAAAACAGGACAACACAGAGTGACTGTACAGTTTGGAAGAGCAGAGCGCCATCTAAAGGCAGCTCTGTATCACTACATGCCAGACCCCAACATCACCAATGCAACTCCCTCTAAAAGTTTCCTCAGGTATGTAATTATTTCAAGATTCCTAAGAAACAGAAAACAAACTTCATTTGCCTAAACAAAGCACCTTTGACCTTGGTCTCTTCCATCAACACATGAACATATGAGTATAGTTCAAACTCACTAAATTAGGTTCAACTGCTCATTGTCCTACTGCTCCAAACATCTAATCATATTACAGCACTACATGTAGTGATCACTGTCTACTGGTCACCTAACAGGCTGATCTCCTAACAGGCTGGTCACCTAACGGGCTGATCTCCTAACAGGCTGGTCACCTAACGGTCTGATCTCCTAACAGGCTGGTCACCTAACGGGCTAATCTCCTAACAGGCTGGTCACCTAACGGGCTGGTCACTGAGGTAGAAGAGGGACAGTAGTTCTATATCCCTCTGTATGACTCATTGGTCTCTTTTATAAGTGACCTGGTTTTGAACAAAGGGCACCTGTAAATGCTATTTATTTGAAGACTTAACATACAGCCTAAACTAGTACATTTATAAAATATACAAACGTTTTTTTTAATAAATCATTCGTAAAATATGCCAAAGGACGATGGCATAATTGCACAGAGAACTAAACAAATTTCAATCAGTCAGTCAACTGCCAAGTTTCCAGAATTATCCGATAAAGGTGGTGTATCTGTTACCTTGGCAACCCTGTGTATGTATAAAGCTTGCAGACCTGAACAGGTAGACAGGATACTACAGGACTGAAGCATGATACTGCAGGACTGTGGAACTTGACTGTACTGTGTCCACTGGAGGCAGAAAGGGGTTGTACTGAGAATTACATAGTTGCACCTAATAAACTGTTAACTGTTACATACTGAACAATCAGCATGCGTGTTCCTCCCTGCATGGACCCAATCTGAAGTCCTGTCTTTCCTCGCTCAGTGGGGGACGGGTTATTCGAGTTTATGGTCAGAACCTGGACGTCGTCCAAGAACCTCGCATCCGTGTGATTCTGAAGCCCCTGGAGCCGCCCTTTCAGGGGAGAAAGAGGAGGAAGAGGAAGAGTGAGGGACCTCCTGAGAGAGAGGGCAGGCTCTGGCCCCTTAAACGGCAACGGCGGATTGTTCCAGAACCTGGCTGTCCTGAAGGGAGCCTCTGTGATGTGAAGCAGGTACGTTTTGAATGTGTGTGTGTATGTAGATATGAACTACAGTGTGGTCTACCCACTGGGTGCAGTGCGTTCGAAGTGTTTATGGCCTGTTTTCTTCAGACGGAGGAGCGTTGCGTGGTGAACACCTCCACCCTGCTCCTGTGTCCCACACCCACACTGGGTCCTGAGGCTCGTCATGCCACCGTCACAGTCCACTTCCTTCTGGACAACCTCCGCTTCGACTTCCAGAAAGTGGGTGGGAGGCCCTTCGTCTATGAGCCGAACCCCATCCTCCACCCGCTCAACAGGGGTGACCCCAGCAAACCCTACCGCCACAAACCTGGCAGCATCATATCTGTGGAGGTAAAGCACTGCTTTTCTACCACTTTAACATACACCATAACATGGACACACTACACTGCTCATAGCAAGACAGTATTGCTTTGAGATTTGGTTTGACCTATGTGGAATTGCAAAATGTGTTCTGTGGTTTCATTCGAGTTATTAAAATCTAAAAACATAAAATATTTAAAATATTTCCTGTTTTCAACTTAATTTTAATCAGTGTAGCCTATTCTCCGTGGATGATATACAGCTGAATGCTTTGCGGTTGATGTAGGGGGAGAATTTGGACTTGGCCATCTTTAAGGAGGAGGTGGTTGCTCTGATTGGAGATGAGCCGTGTGCAGTGAAGACCCTCACCAGGAACCACCTGTACTGTGAGCCTCCTTCCCAACAGCCCTCCATGACTGCCAGCAAGAAGCGGGAAGGCACGGATGCCCTGCCCCAGTTCACCGTGAGTCTTTGGAATCCTCACCTGGTTTCTTTTAATTCACTGGAATAAACACAGTTTATTCCAGTTAGATAGAGTTTTATCAGTTAGATAACATAGACCACAGCTTGCTTCTGCAGCCTTAATGATAAAGCAATGGGCAACTGGTAATTTAGGTCAATATGGTGTAAGTTTGATCAAAGATAGGTTTTACTTCCTTCAAATTATGTTCCAAATGCTAAGTACATGTTCCAAGTGTTAAGTTTGTGTGCATGTGTGTGTGTATGTGTGTTTAGGTACGGATGGGGAATCTGAACTTCTCCCTGGGCAGGGTGCAGTATGACTTCCACGGCCAGCCCATGTTCCCTCTCGAGGCTCAGGTTGGTGTGGGGGTCGGTGCCTCAGTTGTGGCTCTCATCGTGCTGGTCATCGTTCTCATATACAGGTACCATCGCCTCTGACCAACAAAGCCTTTTTACTCTTTACTCACTTAGTGCTCTTTCTTAGAGCGCTTGACTGGGTCTGGTGGTTGTGCACAGGAGTTTCTATGTGTTATGTGTGATGGTTAACAGGAGGAAGAGTAAACAGGCTCTGAGGGACTATAAGAAAGTTCAGATTCAGCTGGAGAACCTGGAGACCAGCGTGAGAGACCGCTGCAAGAAGGAATTCACAGGTATCATATCCTTGTGGATGATGAGTCCTCTTTAAATTATTCTCTAAATGTTAGTGAAGGTCATTTCATAAGTTTATAACTCAATAATTCTTAACTTTCATAACTCGTGTCATCTTGTTTCTAGATTTGATGACTGAGATGATGGACATGTCTAGTGACTTGGTGGGCTCAGGGATTCCGTTCCTGGACTATTGCACCTACGCAGACAGAATTTTCTTTCCTGGCCACCGGGAGTCACCACTGAGACGAGACTTGGATGTGCCTGCTTGTCGCCGGGCAACTGTAGAGCAGGGCCTCGTTCAACTCTCCAACTTGCTTAACAGCAAGCTTTTCCTAACCAAGGTAGGCTCCTCCACACACAGTGCACACACAGTATGCGATTCGCCTACGAGCTGATATGACAATGGAATGGAACTGTTTCGTGTAGCACAATACAACAGAATTCTCATGCCTGATGTTTGCAGTTCATCCACACACTGGAAGGCCAGAGGACGTTTTCTCCGCGGGATCGCGCCTATGTGGCCTCCCTCCTCACGGTGGCGCTGCATGGGAAGCTGGAGTATTTCACCGACATCCTGAAAACCCTCCTGGGTCACCTGGTGGAGCAGTATACCAACAAGAACCCCAAACTTATGTTGCGCAGGTCAGCTTTTCGACCACCACCGAGGATAGTACCATCAAAAATCAGGCTTGTACTGATAATGTGGCTCAGAGCTATTGTTCATTGTACAAATGACCTTTGTTTGAACTTTTTTACGCACTGCATGTGTCTTAAGAATCATTTTGTATATATGACTATTATTTTTGTGAGTCAAAGAAGAAGAACCCAACTACGTCTCATCTTGTCTCCTCTGCAGGACAGAGTCGGTAGTAGAGAAGCTGTTGACCAACTGGATGAGCATCTGCCTTTACTCTTTCCTCCGAGTGAGCGCCAAGCATTCAACACGCTGCCGATCACACGCGTTTTATATCCTAAAACGTCAGGCTTGGTTATTAATGGGATTGTTCAGGAAACCTAGCTGCTATTCTATTGTTTTAACCCATTTAACTGGAAGACATTGTTTGGTTGGCTTAGATAATAATTATTTTTTTTAGACTTTGGGCAGCACACCCTAAAAAAGGGTGTTTATTTCATATGCTAATGATGACTGCATTCGTTGGCCACTTTATTGAGGGGTGGGTGTGTCCATAGTGCGGTGGTCGAATGCTAGAAGCAAATCAAATGGTGACAGAGGGTGAATGTTTATTCAAAGCAGTTAACATCACATGAAGCAGCAAAACAACTTGCATCACATGTTCTCAGTAAAAGGGGAAACACCCCAAAGTTATAGAGAGTGGAAGGTCCAGTGACAAGTCGCGTATATGTGGAAAGGCAAGTCCCGTCAAGTCAAGTGTATTTTTATATTGATTTTTATGGCAGCAGTTACAAAGCAGTTTTAGAGAGTCCAAGCCCCTAGAGAACAAGCAAGAAAAAACTAAGAGCCAGAGGAAGCCAATTCTTCCAATCCCTGAGGGGGGGGGGGGAGGAGTCATCTTTCAATGGCTGCACACCACAATAACAATAGTATAAACAATCAAATAAAGAGAGCAGATAGGTAATGAGTCTGTTCAGGTTTAAGTGAGAGAAAGTTGCTCAACATCCATTATCAGATTACGGATTATTTCATCTAGAGGGAGTATTTATAAAGAAAAAAAACACAGAGGCCCTAGAATAGATCCTTATGGCACTCCAAACCTTAGCGTATACTGAAAAGCCATGTGGATAAATATTTGGAGGTAGCTACAAATGGACTTTAAAGTTTTAAAACAACATAAACATAAAACATAATTAATAATTGCCATTGTTTGCTGTTGTTTTAATGTTTTAATGTTGCTCTTTACCATATTATTTTCTCTCCTAACTTTTGTCTTTTTCTGTACAAACAATAACCACATATTAGTAACAGTTAATGTGGATGTGTGTTCTGCTCTATGCTAATGTGCATCCATTTCTCTTCTCTAATGTAGGACTCGGCAGGTGAGTCCCTCTACATGTTATTCCGAGCCATAAAGCACCAGGTGGACAAGGGCCCTGTGGATGCTGTGACAGGCAAGGCTAAATACACGCTCAATGATAACCGGCTGCTGCGCGAGGACGTGGAATATCACACACTGGTGAGAGACGTGCACCCACTGTAAAGGACACGGTGCCAAACACTACACTGTGTCTCTTATTGCTTGTCTCTCATCAGAGAGACGTATGTCAGGATCGGTACCTAATCTCATTACATGATACTGGTATCATGTAATCAGGTTACCAAAGTCTTGATGATAAAGAATTCCTGCTGGCATCAAATCTAAACATTAGAAGAATATTTTTAATTTAAACAGTGGTTACAATCCACGGCAGACCACAAGTGTACTATTCCCATGTAAATCCAATATATCTTTATGTTGATTTGTTCTACAGACGCTGAACGTCCTGGTAACCACGGGCGCTAGTGAGTCACAGACTGTTCCTACCAAAGTACTGGACTGTGACACCATAACACAGGTGAAGGAAAAGATCCTGGAGCAGACGTGGAAAGGCACGTCGTACTCTCAGAGACCCTCCCCAGACTCAGTGCATTTGGGTAAGAGCTGAAATGAAGCAGAGCTACAGTCATGAGTATAAAAGCTTGTATATGAGGGTCAGTCTATACTGTAGCTGGGTTTACTATGCCCTGAAGCAAAGGGTGATTGTATCAAATGATTAATGAAAGTCACAGTCTCAGGGATTTCTAGCCATTGATTCTCTGTTTATGACATCAAACCATTTTTCTTCAGTCTTCAACTTTTTGTACCTTAAAATAATAGTAAGAAAAGTTATTTAAACTGTGACATTTTGGCTTTATTAGTCTAAACAAAAGAAAACACGAAAGACTGTAAAAAAGGTTTGAAATAGTCTGGTGTTTTTCCTAAAATATGAAGTGGTATTGACCATAGCAGGCTATAATGCAAAGTGCGGCCTTTCATCTCCTGTGGCGTTTAAATAGGAGAAGGGGTAAGTGGCAACAGGCGAACAGGATACTTAATAAGAGGGAGATTGAGAGCGCAGGAGTGGCTGAGACCGGTGATTGACAGGGATAGGTGTGTCTACAGTAGTGACATCATCTGATGCTAAATACAGTTGTGTATTATCTGCATAGCTATGCAACTTGATTCTATGCTTCTATTTATCTCACCCAGTAGGAATATAAACAAAGAAAAATAAGTGGACCAAGATCAGAGCCTTGTGGTACACCACAGAAAATATCATAGGATGTTTCATGGATATTGTGTTCATAAACAATGGGAACACTAAAAATTTTACCACTTCTTCCAATCCTAATGTAGAGTGGAGAGCTGGGATGGCGGGTCACTTGATCTTGTCTGATGAAGACCTGACTTCAGTGGTGCAGGGGTCATGGAAACGGCTCAATACTTTGCAGCACTATAAGGTCAAATCTTTCAGTTATTATATGTATGTCTATACATTATGGCATATACATTGCTTTGTTGTTTTACAATCAATAGTTTTTTTACAGTGGGTCATACCTGATCTGTGCAGGTTCCAGATGGTGCCACGGTAACACTAGTGTCACGGCAGTCCAAACAAGTCCATCACGACAGTCACGACTACGTACCAGGAGAGAGTGAGTCTCACAGCACCCTACTGCATATCTGAGTAGAACAGTGCTGCATATCCGAGTCATTCTCTGTATGTTTCTTTGACTCCCTCTGTCTCAGAGACTCCTATGCTGGAGGATGGGGATGAAGGTGGGATGAGGTTGTGGCACTTGGTGAAAGCCAGTGAGGAGACTGAGATGTCCAAACACCGCCGAGGTAGTCTGAGAGAGCGAGAACGGGAGAGAGCCAAGGCCATTCCAGAGATCTACCTCACTCGCCTGCTGTCAATGAAGGTAGACAAACACACACACACACACACACTCATACACATAAAAACCTGCAGTAACTATAGCAATAACAGTTATGGTCATAATTAGCATAGCTAAGTTTTTCTTAATGCTGTACATATGACTTATGAGAGTTTAATACATCCTCTCAGTACCTTACCATTGTGACTTTTAAGTATACAGGTACATACTCTTCTCCTGCTGTCTATGTGTTCCAGGGAACCCTGCAAAAATTTGTGGATGACTTGTTTACCGTGATCCTTAGCACCAGTCGGCCAGTTCCCCTGGCTGTGAAATATTTCTTTGATCTACTGGATGACCAAGCAGCACAGCACAACATTACTGATTCAGAAACCATCCACATCTGGAAGACAAACAGGCAACTTCTTCATTGACTTCATACTGTATCGTTAGTTGTGTAATTAGTAATAGAAGAAAAGCAAAATAAGCTTTTCAAAGGCTAACTGTAACACTGAAGATTCATCGTTGCATAACTTTGTTTTACAGTCTTCCGTTGAGGTTCTGGATCAATATTTTGAAGAACCCGCAGTTCATCTTTGATGTTCAGGCCTCAGACAATGTGGATGCTGTGCTGTCTGTTATTGCCCAGACTTTCATGGACTCCTGTACCATTGCTGACCACAAGCTGGGCAGGGTGAGTCAATCAGGACAACATTGGATGGAATACAATACGCTAGGCTTAGCTAGCCAATCAGAGATTCAGAGGCCAGTAGTAGGTGTGGTTTCAGCTTCTCATTTGCGCATTGTTTGAATCAGGATTCACCTATCAACAAGCTGCTGTATGCTCGAGACATCCCACGCTACAAACAGATGGTCGAGAAGTGAGTACTTTTGCTATTGTCTTCTTGTTTCAGCTCGTGTAAGTCCTTTCTGCAGTCTGATTGGTGCCGTTCTTGTGTCGGTACAGATATTATGCAGACATAAGGCAGACAATCTCTGCCAGTGACCAAGAGATGAACTCAGCTCTAGCAGAGCTGTCCAGGGTGAGCGTTTTCTTTTTTTGAAAATTCTCTTCAATTCCTCTATTTCTACTAGTTGGTGTCAGAGGCTTCCTTCAAGGATGGCATGTTGCTGAAGCATTTGTGTTTGCTCTGTATAAATTCTGTTATAAATTGAATGCATTTACCTCTCTATGCAATTACTATGGACGAAACATGAAAATATGCAAACACTTGTTGCCTCAAACAAAATGTGAATGTAGGAACATTCTCGTATTTTGCTTTATTGTCCACCCATAGCCAATCATCAATAATTGTGACATTTGTCCCCTGCCTAAATTTTGCCCTTGTAGAATTACTCCAGTGAGGTGAATCACCTAGTGGCTTTGCATGAGCTATACAAGTACATCAACAAATATTACGATCAGGTAAGGAATGGTCCTACACGTCTACGTCACGTGCATCTACTGGCCAATGATGTTCCTTTATCTACTCAGTCTGACGGTCTTTGCTCTTTGCCTTTGTGTCTGTTCTTCTTCCTCTACCAGATCATCACAGCTGTAGAGGAGGATTCCACAGCTCAGAAGATGCAGCTGGGTTACAGGCTTCAACAGATAGCAGCAGCTGTGGAGAATAAAGTTACTGACCTCTGACCTTCAGACTCTGATGGACTTTTATCGAGTCTGGAAAAGGAGCATGGATGAAGGATAGAGGCGGAGCTTAGGCTCCTAGAAGAGCGTTCCTTCACACAGAGTGAGACTTCTGGTTTATTAGGAAGTCCTTGCTGGAAGTACGCACATGTAGGCAAGTCTATAAGGAGAGAAGCTAAGGAAATGATTCTCTGGAACAGCCACGTCCAACAAAGTCAAGATTAAAAAAGAATATGCAGTCATATGCAGTCTCAGCTGGATTATTCTTGCTCGGGTTCCAAGCAAAATGCATTTTGTGGTGCCTCTGTAAGATGTTAACAGGCTTGTCTGGGCGTTCGCTGAACCTTCGGCAGATGTTGGTGTTCAAGAAGACGTTAAAGCGAAATCATTTTTCCATAGCTCTTTGCTTTGCATTGAGTAGCAGGACACTCTGTCATTAGCTGTGTGAAGGACAACATTAGTCTTTCTTAACTGCTTTTTAAAAAAAGATGCCAATGTGAGTGACAGCACAAGGTTTGTCTCCCGAGAGCCCTGCCAGTTGGGAAGGTTTGAACTGGCTCAGTCTAACCTTTCATAACTCTACATCCCAGCTCGCTTTTCTTTCTCTGTCGAGCGTGAAAACCATTAGTCACTGAAACAAATTCAGAAAAATATAATCTCATCTAAGCACCTAAAATATCCTCAAACACACAGAATGAAAATTCCAGGCATCAACTGCATAGCAGTCATGGAAAAACAGTTTAAAATGTCGTTTTGTATGACAAGCAGTATGTTTGTACTCGGCAACCCAAATCTTGAGGTCTGGATAGGATGTGAAAGGCAAAGCAAAGAATACTAATTGTGCGAAATTCAGACAGTAACTTTTTTTTATATATGTACTGGGAGTGAAGTTAAATGGGAAGGATTTTTTTATAATCCTTTCACTTTTGGGAACCTGTTTTTTGTTTTGAAGTACTATTGGTCTCAACAGTTATATGGCAGGGATCAAATTATATGTCATCGTAATAAGCACTACTCACAGAACCCTACACGGACGTTCATACCAACAGACTTACATATGTAACCTGAGCCCTACCTGAAATGGTGCTGCTTTGCTGATACCACGTCTATGCGTTAACATCATTAAGGCCAAACTAACAGTTCTTGACGGGCTTATCCTACTGTTAATTTATAACGAAGACTAACCTGTTCATTATTCTGGCATACCTTTTCAAACCCTGTTCCATACGACAGCACATCACTGCTGTCTGGTGTACCAACCGCATACTGCAATTCATTCAAGTGAAAGCTTCTTATTCCAGAATTACACGAGAAATCCTCATCAGCCTGGCCCGATCATTTATTTTCAATACTTCTTAATTTATTTGTCTGTATTAATTGTAGTGATGTGGGGTTTTTCAGTAGTTTGTTAATATTGCTTTAATGTTCTAATGTTTGTGCAATTATGATGTGTAACATAGCCAGACACTGTTGATACTGAAAAGCTCTTAATGACTAGCCTAGTTTAAACACTTAACAATGTGATAATACTACTGCTTCTGGCCCTTTCCTTTGGGCTAGGCTGCCAAATAATCTCCCCCTATGAGCTTATATTTCTAGAAGAGCAGCTGAGTATTTTGAATTTGTCATGTTTTCAGATGGAAAACTCCTCACCGGTGACCGTGTTGTAAATCTCAGTGTCCGTAAATGGCAGTAAAGCATCACACATGAGGGACGGCAGGGTGAGCTTTATGTAAAATTCTGATCAGATCATTTCAGCACGCACTTATTGTTTGTGTGGTCTTTCAGCGCTTTATGGATGTATTTCATTGTTGACTTAAAAAGAACAAAAGCGAATGGGTAGAACAAGCCACTGTGGACCACCAGGTACACTGTGGACCACCAGGTACACTGTGGACCACCAGGTACACTGCTTATTCTTGTCTTCAGAATGTTCCTGGGTTTTTATTTATTTATTTATTTATTTGGAGTCTAATTGGCTGCTAATTGTGGATTTATGCGACGACCAAATTCCCACAAATGATTTTTTGAGGCCATTTTTAATGGCTTTGATTCTGCCAGAGAAAGGTGTTAGTTTACTGTATGCACACATTTACAAAGATATGAGTCTTATTTTTAATGGCTTTGATTCCCCCAGAGAAAGGTTTTAGTTTACCGAATACAGACATTTACAAAGATACAAGTCTTATTTTGGGGGATACTGCATGTGGTGGTGAAAGATCTTATTATGTAAATAATTCTTTGGAGGTATTTTGATCTACTTTTCAGTATTCATCATGTCATGTTAACATTGTCATTTTACCTGCGCTTTTATTTTGTAAATAGAGATGTTGTAATCACCTGTATGCTTGCTAAGCTGTTGCAGTGGAGCAGTGGTACATTTGTGTAAGCTGTCCTGTAATAAAACTGTCTGATGAACTGGAAGTCCTGTTTCATTACTTGGACCTGTATTTTGTAACTTGGGCCTGCAAGTATATCTTAGGCATTCCATGAGCAAAATAATAGACTCGAACTAATAGGTTCGCGTCATATGAATTCTGTCTTTGTCCTTAAGATTGTATTATTGGCATTGCTAAAAACAGAAGCTGTGTTTACCATTTAAGGGATCTACAGCTCCCACCACACAGTGGGATCCAAGACTATGCCTGTCAGGACCCCAGCTGAACCGAGATATGTTCGTCTGGCGAGGCTAAAATCAGCTCTAACAGGCCAGTGAAGGATGTTGTGTATCAGCATACTTGCTTGCCTCTGTATGAGAAAGGCTTTCAAAAGGCCAGTCAGCTGCAATCGCAGGCCCTAGCCTGGAATGACGGCAAGATTCAGGCTTAAGAGGAGTAAAACGTCTTATAGTCACTTTGTAGCAGAGCGGTCTAACTCCAGAGCTACTGGACCAAAAGTTCAGCACAGTTTGGGCATTTCCCTGCTCTAAACACACTTCCCAAACCTGGTCATTAAACTGAGTTGAATCATGGGTATTAGCATGGATATCATCAAACTTGCACTCAACACCTTATATAGAGTGCAATACATGTACCTAATATTTGTTCTGTTACGTTCATGGCATCTAAGTATCTCTTTTAAAATGAAGGTGAAACTTTTGCTTAGACGTTCACTGCAACGAGTGGCACAGAAGTGTCATAACTGAAATCAGACGCTGTAGAAGTGTGTCAGTGATGCAAGTGAGAGAGCAACTTTATTTTGAGTAACTGACACTTCTAGAGAACGATGTGCAGATCCTGTGAACTCAGAGAAAGCAGCTTCCACCGCCATTCCCAAGTGTAGCTAGTGATGCGCTATGTTTAGCAACAGAGAAACTGTGCGCATGCTGGCAATCTATATTCATTGAATCCTGTGTTGACAGGTATTTCAGAGAGATAAAACAATGGAAATATATCTGGTTCAATCCAGCCTCAACCAGCCTAGTGATAGACTACTTTTCCACACAAGGATAGAACAGCACGCCCTCACGTTAAAATGTAGGCCAAATTAAAAAAAATAATCAAAGCTATGTTTTTAAAAAAAAAAACACTGAAACTTTTCTAAAACTACATAACTCTACATAACTGCTGTGCAGAAATGTCCCTCTGGGATTAATAAAGTAATTGTGATTCTGATATATCATCTAAAAGAATGTTTAATATTGGTCACCCTGCATTATACACTATTGCTCAGCCCAATTTATCTCTCACTGGCTCATGGAAGAGCAATAATTATGCTTCAAATAACTGCATGTTAGCATATTGCATCTCACAGACGTTCTGCTCTGGTGCAACTGTTGGACAAGAAACCTGACACCTTTCTCATATGCCTCTCTCAACCCATGGTGCTTTCTAGTAACCCTCAGGCCCTGATCTGTGGAGCTTCAAACTGCTTGAGCCGTGTCTAGGGGGGGGGGGGGGGACTCAGCACTGAGTGTTAACAGGCTCACGTTAACCGCAGGGTGGTCAGCTCTGCTAAGCTCAGCTCTGTCCCTCAGCTACAGCTGTCAGGTTCACCCACTGCCACACAGTGGGGAAAACAAGCCAAAACATCAGATCATTTCCCATTGGCTACCAATGACATGCCAAACTCCTCAGTGGAGCACATAAGTTATAAATTGCTGTGGTTTCTTTTTACAGGCCTTGAGCTCGTTTAAGACAACTTCTGAACCCTTTCAAGGCCTGACAGAAATATCTGCTGGCTAGGGTGGGAAATTGGCTTTTACTGGTTTTGCATATGATATGTATATATATATGTGTGTGTGTGTGTGTGTGTGTGTGTAACGCTCTAAAATGTCTAGATGTGATACTAGTAGTTCTGTTGGTTTTATTCAGTATTAAGCTGTATTAAGGACCAGAGAAGGCTGCCTCAGCCACCTGTCTTTCCCTCTACTCAGAATATCCCCCAGCTGCATGTGTGTGTGTGTGTGTGTGCGTATGCATCTGCGTGCCTGCTTGTGTGTGTGTGTGTGTGTGTGTGTGTGCATGGCATGTGTGTGAGTGTACGTGTGTGTGTGTGTGTGTGAGAGAGAGAGGGAGAAGAAAGGAAATAGCGGAAGAGAGAGAAGGGGGAGAGAGAGAAGGTGTGGCAGAGTTAATGGAAAAATGGGGCAAGAAGAGTGAGGGGTTTCCCCTCCACAAATCTAAAGTGTACAGCAGATCCATTAAAGCAGGTTGAGTCAAGCAGAATCTAGAGCCTCCGACAGCATGCAGAGCAGCAGCAGGAACCAGTGCTCCTCCACCCAGATTCCCACTAAAATGTAAGTCATCTTCCTCCACCCAGATTCCCACTAAAATGTAAGTCATCTTCCTCCACCCAGATTCCCACTATAATGTAAGTCATCTTGCTCCTTTCACTTTGGCAGTTTTGGTTATGTTGTAGTGAGGTACTAATGACTTTATGCACATGACTTTAAAATGTCTACACAAAAAACATCTGCACACAAAACTGGAAAGTGGTGTTTGCAGTTGGTTTCTTTGTGGATACTGAGTTTGTGGATGCAACCTCAGTATCCACATCAGGGAAATTGAGATTTACATTTCGAGGTATTGAAACTTTGCATATCATCTCACAGGCAATGATAACGTCGATCCAAAACATAAAATACAAATGTTTGGAACTTCAGGCACTTGACAGAGCATGTAAACAAACAAACAGGAGTGTTGGTTTTACTGGACATGTGGACAGTGACTAGGTCAAATGTCAGAATAAATAGAAATGTATTTCCTTTGCAAAAAATCAGTGGGAGCACTTACATGGATGTGTTAATAGAAAAGGTAACTGGTATTGTTGTTAGTGATTTGACTGTTTGATTGTTTGGTTAAACAATTGTTTGGTTGAGATTCTGTGTGTGTGTGTGTGTGTGTGTGTGTGTGTGTATGAAACAGGTCTTACACTGAGAGAGTTCCAAACTTCAAGGAGATGAGCTGTTTTCAACATCTGGAGCCTGATAGCACAGGGGATCATGAGGATTCCAGAGAATACTGCTATGGTCTGCATCTTCATTATACATAAAACAGTCGCGCTGTTCTAGTGGGCAAGAGAGACATGTTCACTGCCTACAAGTAGCTGGATGCACCAGAACTGTTTGCGTTTGCTCCATGTGCAGGAGGCTACCACCCTGTGCAGGTGGGAGATGTCTTTAACAAAAGGTACAAAGTTCTGTCCAAGCTGGGATGGGGCTACTTTGCTACTGTATGGCTCTGTGTGGACCTCAGGTATATACTGTTAATAGTGTATGCTATATATTCAGATTCGCTACCTCAAGAACACTTGTATTATATGCGTATATAAAGGTAAAGTTATTGTATGTGTATATATATGTGCTTTTGTGTCTTTTAGGTCAGGCAAGCATGTAGCAGTGAAGGTTCTGAAGAGTGGACCTGGCTTCACCCAGGCTGGCCAAGATGAGCTAACACTACTTCGTTATGTGAGTCTTTCTCTCTCTCTCTCTCACACACACACACACACACACACACATTCTTTCACATAACTCTTCTTCATGATCCTCCAGGCCAGCGGTCCCACAGTCCACCACCCTCATAGAGAACGTGTTGTGCAGTTGCTGGATGAGTTTAAGATAGCTGGTGTTAATGGCATCCGTATCCTTTTAAAAACCACAACAAATCATGTTTATAAATCATGTATATAAAGCAGACATACAGTATGTTCATACCAGTTTTTAGTCTATTTAGAGATCCTCATTACTAAGTTTCCATTGACCATATCAGGCTATATATTTATTAAGGTTAATTTCAACATAAGAGCCCTTGGATAAGATATATAGAATATATATTTACTCAGATACAGAAATTAAAGTACAAATGTGACCATGTTATACATCTCGGTGATGGGAATAGTTTCAAGGCTTAAACTAGACATGCAGACATGTGTCTGGTGCTGGAACTACTGGGGCCAGACCTGCGCTGTTGGCAGGTGTGTTTTGGGGAACCAGGTCTTTCACTTGTCTGTGTTAGGAGCCTCATCACTCAGGTGGGTCCTGGAACCTGGATGAGCACAGGGTGGTTTAACCGCTTCAGGACATCATGAAAGTCATGTGGCCATTCAGAATGCAGCTACATCAGTTGCAATGCAGAACTGTGGTGGTTTATGTGTCCTTCAAGAACCACTTCCTTCCCAGGTTCTTGAAGGTCTGGACTACCTGCACACCCACTGTAAGATCATCCACACAGACATCAAGCCAGAGAACATTCTGCTCTGCCTGGGTCAGCTGCCTCCAGCTTGCATGGCAAGGCAAGGTAAGTTTATTTATATAGTACTTTTCATAGAGTGGCAGTTCAAAGTTTCTTAGCCAACAATATATATCAACACTGGAAAGCCCTGAATCCTGCAGCAAACCTAAAAATGGTTTTGGGAAAAGTCTGGCCATTTCATCAGTAAACTGTGATCTTTTTTTTTCTTCCATTACTCATTTAACAAATCCAGAGAACATTTTGGTGAAGATAGCAGACCTTGGCAGCTCCTGCTGGGTGGTGAGTCCAAGGCCTTAACACATCTCATAACCATTTACTGGCAATAAACTACATGATGAGGCTGAAAACAAGGAAGGGGACTGCTGTGTCAGACAACGTGTGATTAAAGGAAGTGCCCACCTGTGTTCCAGTACAAGCATTTCTGTGAAGAAATCCAGACTCGGCAGTATCGCTCACTAGAAGTTCTGCTGGGGTCTGATTATGGACCTCCTGCTGACATCTGGAGTGTAGCCTGCATGGTAAACCTCCAGATTCTTAAGCAAACATCTCATTCCATAGCATTACTTACTGGTCTGTCTTCCATTGGAATTTCCAGCACCATCATGGCTTGGTTTGCATATTGTCTCTCTGGCAGACTTCAATTTGCTAAACACTGTAAATGTCATCTTTTGGACTTGTTAGGAGTCCCTCAAGGTTAATTACTCGGTCCCCTTCTCTTCATCATATGTTCTCATCCTTGGTCAAATACTTTGGTACCATGGTCCTAAATTCAACTGTTTTGCAGAAGATATGCAGATTTACATCAGCAATAGATCCACTACAGCTTTGCCCCTAGATATAATCTATAATCTATAATATGAAAACATGTATCCTGCTAATTTAAAGAACAGAGAAATGGCTTAGTTAAATATAGGGTTAATCAGGGTTAAAAGCAAAAGATGCATTACATGAAAACCAGCAGAAACATCAAAAACCAGGACAGAACTTGGAATGAACTTAATCTAGGAAGCATAACAGGAAGACCAAAAAACCTACTAGAGCACCTAATTTCTTTACTGACATTGATATCATCATGTTCAATTCCTCATTTAGTGATCAGAACCTTGATTTTATTTTTGATTTCTGCCTTTTTTCAGTCCAATATCGGACCTTTAACTAGCAGCACTTTTACATCTGTGTTGTGCTACATTTCTTTTTACATTTACGGCATTTGGTCGACACTTTTATCCAGAACTACTTATAATTGGGACTGTCAACATCTTGTGCAATTGTGGGTTAAGGGCCTTGCTCAGCAGCCTGTGGCAGAGGTAGGGCTTTAACCAACATCTTTCTGAGTACTAGACAAGTGCCATAACCACTGAGCTACCATTAACAATTGATTGTTACATACACTATATTGCCAAAAGTATTCGCTCACTTTCCTTGACTCACATATGAGTTTAAGTGACATCCCATTCCTAATCCGTAGGGTTCAATATGACGTTGGGCCACCCTTTGCAGCTAGAACAGCTTCTGGGAAGGCTGTCCACAAGGTTTAGGAGTGTGTTTATGGGGATTTTTGACCATTCTTCCAGAAGCGCAT
>JAOXYF010000023.1:7670730-7693570 GCA_028565775.1 Sternarchorhynchus goeldii
TGTTCTCGTGGTTTCAAAACATGTGGCCAATTACGAGAACCGTACCTCCAAAAACTCCTACGCATATGTAAAGATGCACTATGGTAGTGCTAAAAGAAGCAGACACCATAGAAAATCCAACCATCAGGCCACCAACCATGACCACTGGCCGGCTGCCATAGCGATTGACTAGAATACTGCTGACAGGTCCTGCAGAGAGAAACAGAGACAGATTGAGAGCCAAGAAGGTAGGAGGCCACACCAAGGATTACGCCTGTGCTTAAAGCTAATGCAGGCCATTTCATCAGTGTATATAACCTTTGGTTGCACACAATGGCAAGGTAGGATCAACAGCATAAGTTTGCCTAGTTATGCAATTTCAGGCCACGAATGTAATCTGGAGTTTAATAACTTTGCTTTACTTAAAAGCTGTGGACTTGGTGGGGCTTTCTGGTGGAACAAAATGCTTTGCTTATGAGCAAACAAAGGAACAAAAGAATCCTCTCACCTCCTGCATACATGGTTGCAAGCATGATGGAGGAGACCCAAGCAATTTCACTGTATGAAATGGAGAAGTACTCCTGGATCTCCTTGAAGTAGATGGTGAGGGACTTGGGGAAGGCGTAGGAGAAACCAATGGATATGAATGATCCAAACACCACTGCCCAGCCCCAACCTCCATCAGGAGGTGTGTAGCCCAGGTTAACCACACTTGTGGAAGGCATTGTGGCTACTTTCCAAAGAGACAAAAAAAAAAATCACATATGTATGTAGTATTAAAACTATAAATATGTCTTTTAAATTAAATTTCAAATAAAGCTTTTTAATTTTAAACTTAAAGCTTTGATTAAAAATACAAATTGAGCTTTTCTAGTTATTCATTATTTTATATAAGAATCATGTAATTAAAAACACATGACAGTTTAATAATGTCAATGAAACTGAGAAAATTCTGTACAATTACATACATATTGTCTTATTACAATTGCTCTGTACATCTCAGGAGATTTTTTTCATACCAATTCCTCATGGGTAACAAGATAAAATTAATTAAAAAATCTTTTTTTAGCATCATTAGAAACATAAGGGGAAATTACTGCCTTACGCAGATTATACTGTACATATTTTTAAACTTTGCTTTTCAGTCAAATTCTTTGTCATTTTATTACTGAGGAAAAAAAATATGAAACATTTATGAAATATTCTGGAATATTTGTTATTAAATCAATCTGGTTATTAGTTATATACTTGCCTCTATATGCGGCGCTGAGACACAGTTGTAGATAACATGTTCATCAGCATGTTCATTACTTTAACAGACACTACCAGACCTGATCAGCCCCCTGATTCCCACCCTCTCACTCTCTCTCTCTCTCTCTCTCTCTCTCTCTCTCTCTCACTCTCTCTCTCTTTCTCTCTTTTGTGTGCTTTAGTTATTTAACAGTTTCCATAAACTATAAAAGGTCCACTTTCTAGATTATCATTTTAAACCCTTTTTAAAAATGGTTTTAAAATGTTAAATGCTGAGCTAACAAGTCAACGCGAGATGACTTACCTGAATGTTTTTATCAACTGAATGTTTATTCACCAATACAAAAGATGTAATAGTACAGTCACTAAAACTTTTTATTTTGATTATTTTTTTTATTAAAGCTTGGCAAAGCACAGTTAAACGATTTTCTGTCTTTAGTCAAATCTGTGCATTTAATAAACTGACAAACATCAGACCTTTCCTTTTGTTTTTTGTAAAGCGTGATTATAAAAGCAGGTTCGACTTTCTAAAAACTTTTAAAACATCAGTCCTTTCACTATTATTCATGTTAAATTTTCTAATCTCATATGTTTAAGTGAAACCATAGGAAAAAAATCCAGCTACTTTGAGTTTGAGAAAAACAAATTTATCTTAATACAAAAGAAATGTAAGTGGCCAAGTGTTTAAGTGTTGCATTTGTTTAATTTTAGTATTCTGTACTAAACATAAGCACAAGTAAACAAACATAAGTAAACAAACATAAGTAAACATAAACAAGTAAACAAACTTAAGTAAACAAACATAAGTAAACAAACATAAGTAAACAAACATAAGTAAACATAAACAAGTAAACAAACTTAAGTAAACAAACATAAGTCAATTGGATATGTGTAACATTTCAGTTGACTCAAGATTTTTTAGTAAAATAAATGTAGTCATATTCTTTAGTAACACTCTTCAGTAAGGCTCATTAACAACATTAAGTTAGTGGAAATGGTGTTGCCACATTTTATAGTACATTGATTTAAATTGTATATATTCACTATACATAGTGTCGATGTGGATTTTGCTGTCTAGCAGAAGAGTGGGGTTTGAATTGTTTTCTAGGCAAGAAGAATGGAAGGACATGTTGCAGTGAGCTTGAAGTTATACGGTCTGCCAAACGAATTCATCAGGTCATCCAATCTCAACTTCAACCTTGGGTTTGGAAACATGGTTAATTAGTAATGGTGGGTTTGTTGAACTTCAGAAAAAAAGAATAATCTAACAACCTACCTTTTATAAATAACACGACTAATGGACTGTGTACATGAACACATTCAAAAATTTTAGCTGATTTCAATTTTTCTAAATTGCACAGAGTGACAAATCGATTATAATTCAGTTTATATAACCTTTTTTAAACAGAGAAAACAAGTGGAGGCCACACGGGAAGCTGCTACAAAATACAAGCATGTTACAATAAACATTTAAATGTAACATATATAACAAATATTTTATTTATATAAAATAAAATATATAAATAAAAACTAGTCTTGCATAGGCCTACTAGTCAAATAACTTGACCGTAATATAAACATTCTCTGATCCTCCACTAGGGGACAGTATCATGTCAAAAAACGTTCACGAAGAACCTTGCATACAGATTTGAGACCAGTGTTGCAGATTGAATTCTGCTGATACTTTGTGTGTCTGTTTAATAATAGAACCCTGATATCCAGAAATGCCTGCTATCGCAACAGCATGTCCTCGTTTGAAAAACTTCACTCTACCATTGGAAAGCTTTAAATAATTTAGAACAGCAGTAGTGTTTGGAGATACCTGAATACTGACACCAGGTTGGCACTATCACTGAACCTAACAGAGCACATGATCTTAAAGAACGAGCCATAAACAAGGAGTAAGACTCAAACCGCGGAATAATGTATAAATTGTCAGTGTTTGAATAAAAAAAAAAAAAAGTCTAAATATTTAACAGAAATTAAGCTAAATTCCACAGCTACTAGTCTCAAATAAAATGGCCACTAAAATGTATTGCAGGGACAAAGGTATTGGTTGTTCTTAAAAGGTCCCAAAATGAGAGCAAATGTTGATAGAAATACTATATTGGGTGAACTACAGGTAGTTCAGCAACCTTGGGTATCTTAGAAGGCACTTATAAATGATATCATTACCTGCTGTTCTGTTTTCCTTTTTCACTACATAAAAATGTCTCCTCAGATGGCTGTGGAAAGGGGAGGGATTTATCAAAAGCCTGCAGCTCAACAGTCTTCAAGAAAAAAAATAAGCCTTTTTTCATCTGATCTTTCAACATAATACCGCAGGTTTTACGTTTCCTGATAGCTAGAAGCAATTTTTTTTAACGGTCCTGTTATAAATAAAGTCATTTTATCGTGTGTGTTTTTAAAATGCGGCCTAGTTTTCCCTTTCCTTCACTCCCTCTACTCTCTGCCTGCTCCTGCCAGCGCTGAACAAAGATAATTACTCAGGAAGCCATTTGGCCAATCAGCTGTGGCCTTACATCCTGTCAGTGGGAGGGTAGCCAGTCACGGCCCAGCTCTGATCACACAGGCCTGAGCGCTGAGTGTGGAGAGGCGAGCCCTCCCTTGTCTAAAGGCTGAGACTGTCCTCCATGTTTCATAAGTATTGACATTACACTTTTCAGCCATGCATCCACAGAGGTAAGATTTCTGTTTTTTCTTCTCCTTGTCTCACCTTTGACTCCATATGCTGCCTGTTAACAACTGTTCATTTTCAGTTTCTGGATCTACAGCAAATGGCCTGGCAAGGCCTCTCACACAGAAAAACAGGGCAAAGGGGCGGGAGCGGCGAGAGGGGGGAGGAGGCGAAAGGAGGAAAAGCAGGCTTTTCTCTCCTCTGTTTCTCACTCCTGAGCTTTGGCCTGGGCACGTCACATGATCGCAGAGCAAACTCAGTCAGCCATTACTCATTGCTAAAGTGACAAACAAACATCTGGCAAAAGGTGCATTCTGGTGAACCCAGGCTGGAGTGGGGAGCAAGGCCCTCTTCTGCCCCCCTACCCCCTACCCCCTCATCCCCCTACCCACCCCACCCCCTGGCTGAAGCAGGGAGTGCAGGGGCTGGTGGGGTGGGGGAGGGGAGTCTGGGTGATGTGTCTCCTTTGTGAGCTGCCTGCCTTGGCCCATTGTGTGCTTGTGTGTCGTCGAACGTGGCAGAGAAAATGGTGGCATACAAAAACAGAAACGCTCGGCAACAGGGAAGCCTAATGTCAGCGGTGTCTACAACTATGAACCTGTGCTCGACACATGCCTTGCAGATTTTGTAGTTTGGTTTACTTTATCAACCCATGCAGGCAAAGATGTTCATTTCATCCAATTTAATTTTTTCTCTAATTTTTTTTGTTGGAGTTTGATAAGAGAATGAGTGAGAATTAATCTGGTGTATTTGCACGTTTACCTTGTCTCTCATAATTCCTCTGTATCTCTTTCTCTCTCTCTCTCTGGGGTGAATCTGGGGATCCACTGTGCATGCATGACACTGGAAGGTTTCTCAGGCCATTCTATGCACATTCTGTTCAGGACCATCCTGAAACATGCAGAGCCAGTTTTAGTATTGAAAGAAAGGGCCTTTAACATAAAGTGTTTGTCCCTTGGCTGGGTCCCAGAGCACACGGTGAACGGGTTTCACTCTATTTTCGGCCCACAGTAGCACACAGATGCACTGGCAGGCCGGAGCTACTTTTAAGCAACTGCATGCTGGGTGTTGATCCGGATGAGCTGAGACGGCTTTGTGCTTCTCGATTATGAAAACGATGATATCATTGCATCATGTACTTTAATTCTGCATGACGGTCAGTCTTTCTGTAGAATTGATTAACAGTGGTTTACGTCTGATCAAGGGATTAGCAGAGTCACAGTGATCCTAAATGATAACACTGCTCTAAGTGCAACTGTTTCAAGCTTTTGTCTTGAGACAAAGGAAATCAAACATTAAGACCACAGCCATGCTAAGTTTGCTTTACCCCCTTTGTTCTGCTTTTATTAAATTATGCTTACAGAGAAAATATTTTTAAAAAGAAAGAAAAAAAAATCTGTATATATTACACAATTTTAAACCACATGACCTTGAGTAAGGTTAAAATAAACCTTGTCTCTGAATATAACTATGATAATATATTTTATTTTATTATAGAATCTATGCGTTTTATATAAGAAAGTGAATTCTAAACACAGGATAGTATAGCAGTACACAGTCATCCAATCAGACGGTTTTATGTCAGTATCTCAGCCAATTGGAGACATGGAGCTCAGCCAGACCAGCAGAAAGAGGGCCTGTTCTGGAAAATTACACAACCATCTTTGATTCACTTGTACAGGTCACCAAATGGAAAATACATCAGCTTTGTACATTAAGAAAAGGTATGATCATACATTTCTGGTTGTTCTGGAGGCTTGGTAGTAGAAGATATTTAATCTTTCTTGATGCATTTTTTTTCCCAAAATTTAAAGTGCTTCTTTTATATAATCTGGTTTGTATTTGGCTTGGGACAGCAGGTGTTACAAGTCAGGTTCTTGTCAATGAAAGTGTTTCAGATTTTTTGTGATTTCAATCTTCAGGGGAATTCGCCTCAGGTGGAGTTGAAAAGCTTGTCAGTATAATCAGTTAAAGAGAAATAGTTCAGTTATATTAGAATAATGTAATATTTGTAACCTTTGGTTATTGCCACAAAGGGTTCCAGAGCGTTTCTGTTTAGGTGTTTGGCTACTTTCCTTATTTTTTAAAATTCCCTTTTTAAGGAATCTTTCAAGTTATGGTTCATCTAACCATCAAAAGATTTGCTCACACATTAACTGTGTCTTACTTGTTTATGTTTCTGAGGGTTGACCTATACTGACTGTCTCTCTTTCGCTCTCGCACTCCCTGTTTACTGTAAAGCTCCTGTGGCGTGGACGTGCCAGATCAGGCCTAGAGGGAGGGGGGAGGGGGACCTTCAGCAGAACTGTGGGGGAGGGGAAGCAGCAGCCATTCTCATTTCCTGTGAGGAGAGCAATGAGAGAGTGAGAGAGTGAGAGAGAGAGAAAGAGACGGGGGGGAAAAAGAGACCTCAGCTCACTCACTCTCTGACCAGTTATCTCCACATTCACTACCGCTTTCTCTCCGTTTTTTTCTCTGCCGACGGGCCCTCAGATTGGATGGCCTTTGTTGACAATGAGAGCTGCCGTTCGACTCCTTAGAACATTCTAGAAGACTCTGCCCTTTTTCTGGTTTGATTTTTGTGTGTGCATGTGTGTGCGTGTGTGTGTGTGTATGTGTCCATCTGGTGGAGTTCACTGTGGCATTTTTTTTAGCAAGTCCTTTAGCAGCCTGTGGATCGATTCCAGGACCCGTTTTCCTGTTTGAGCTGATATTTTCTTCTAGATCCTTCTCTACCCAAAGCTGGCAGCCTGGATTTTGTGACCACACCACACTTTTCTCACGCAGGGAGTGAAATCGATGAACAGGCTGGTGTCTTGCACGGCCTGCGTGTGAAAAAGTGTTGGCACACGCAGCTCCACTATAGGCCAGCAAAGGAAAGGCCCCGAAGCCTACCAAGACATGCCTTTTTTCTACTTTCCTCTCAGGCGTTTCCGAATCCCATTTTGTGCTAATCATTCCCTACACCAGCAAAATTCCACCTTGTTGGTAGAACTTTTATCTGCCAGAACCCTTAACACAACATCTGGACTGTTGAGGCCTACTTGTGTTCAGGTGAGTTATGGTCCTTGCCATGGATAATTGTGGCCCTTCTTTTTTTCATTATTATTTGCCTTTCAGTCCAGGTGGCCTTCACCATTGGTCTTTGTTTACTGGAACTGCATGATAAATGTTGGAGGTGTTTGATTGTTTTAAGCTCTCTTTACCTGGTAATCCGCTACCACCAAAACAAAGGGAAAGTGTTGGTCTTAACACATTTCTTCAGTATTACCTGACGCGCCCTCTTATTCCAGAGTCAACAGGACATTACTTTTTGAATGCCGGTTTCTCATCCTGTGGCACGACAGACACCTTTGTCTACCATCATGCTAATTCCAGTTTATACCTTTCGGATCTTCGTTGCAAACGAAAGGTGAGGGGCGGATCGGATTTCGGCTCTGGTTTCGGCTATCGCGCTAATGGTGGTGCAGGTAATAAGTGTTGCATAGCAAGAGCCTTAAGGTCTTCATCTGCTCCTGTGGTCCAGTTCCTTTACCTGTCATTCATCCATACCGCCAAAAGGAGACCTTCTTTTCTTCACCTCTGGACCCTCCCCCTCTCCCTCAGAGGCAAAGCTGGTGTTTGTCACTCTGACCTCCGTGGACTTGCCTCCCGGCAGCTAAATGGGGCCCAAGCTGCAAGACGTGTTTCACATTGTGGCCAGACCAGATGAGCGAGGGCAGTGATGAGAAGCGTCAGCCATGACACCCACGCCCCTCCCTTCCCTCCCCTGTTCTCCGATACCACAGGCTGTACGTTCTGAGCAGAGAACTGGGCCCTGGCTTTGTCTTTCCCCCCCCTTTTTTTTCAGGCCCAACTGCCTTCAGCAAAAGAAAATTTTGAGAAGCTGCTTAAATGGATTCTAAGGATTCTACATATGTAGTTCAGTCTCATTTTGAATATTCAAATATTGGGCTTTGATGCCGCTCACTAATTCCAAAAATGTCGGGGGAATGTGGCTGCCGATGTTCTGCGTTATCCTGCCTGAATTTAAAGGACACCATTAAGTAATTGTCAAGTCCCGTCATCGTTTGGGTATGTAATGGGACTAAAGTGTTGGAGCAGTCAGCAGAGCTAGCCTAGCTGGCTGGGAGACGCTTAAACCTTTGTTACTGGTATTGTACAAGGAGGTAATCCTCATGAAAATGCCTGGCCCAGCCGGGGGTAAGAGAGGGTCACCAGGGAAATGCTGTTATTTTGCTGTGGTCTGTACTATCAGTGCTTCTGCGTACAAAATATTTGTATACAGTACCTTACAAATAATCAAATTATCAAAATGAACTTTGTTGCATTCGCATCTTGATCAGTAATGCTTAAAACAACCTTAGACAACCATCTGAGGTCCATTTTTGACCAGTGCTGGTGTGAGCTGGAACGGCGAGCTGCTATGCTAAACAACAGAAAACTCTTGGGAATCAGTTGCATCACCTCAGGTTTCTATCTAAGGAGCGAACCTTATGAGACTTGCACTGTCCTTCTCGCACTGTTTTTTTTTGGTCTCTCTAGTGTTCCCTGTCTGACTTCTCCCATCTTTTCTTACACTAGTTTGGCTGAGGAGGAGATCAAGACAGAGTCTGATGTGGGTGAAGGGATGGAGGTGTCAGTACCACCTAAAGGTAAGTCTGATATTTGCGCAGTCAGAGATGTCATTTTCCAACTATAATCGTGGGAAATCGATTTTAGTTTGTATAGAAGAGCAGTTTGACAGTATATAGGACGAGGCATTCTTGAAATAAATATCTTATTGATACCACTTGGAGACCAGAACATTATGAGTCAGTGTTGAGAAGGGGCTAGCACTGCTGGCTAGTCAGGCCTCTCGAGTGTAAGCTAGATGCTGTTTTCTGTCATTGCACGCCATGTCTGTTGTCATGCGGAGTCATTAAAAACGACCTTCATCACTACGTACAGTTCCTGATCTAGGATCAGTAGAATCGGCACTGGCTGCTCAGAAACGGAAAGCCCCCAGTCCCCCTCACTCCTCGAATGGACACTCACCTTCTGACACATCTCCTAGTGCCATCAAGAAGAAAAAGAAACCTGGATTAGTCATCACCAATAACAAAGATCAGGTAGAGGCCAACCTAATTAAATATCTCCTTTGTTCTCTTCCAGGGTTAGTCTCCCTGTTTCTCAGTAGGATAAAACAAGTGTGATAAATACCTAATGAAGTTAACTTTTAAACAGTCTATATAAAATTGCCAGGGCACTGTAGTTTTATTGTAATTTTTCAAAGCTTCAAAGCTTGAATATATGACCAGTTCTTAAAGAAATGGAGGACCATTTAATGGACCAAGTGTTTATGTTTTGATTAACATGTTTCAGACAAAACCTTTATAGATCATAAGCATAGACCTGATGTGTCTTTTAACAGTCCTGGCTCAGTATATCAGCACCGTTAAATGTGAATGTAGCTTTTATAAATATTACACAACATACCAAATGCGGAACAGTGTCTTCATTTAACGAATACAAATTTGCATAGCAAGAACATGAAAATATATAGCCAATGATATTTTCATGTATTTTAGTATAGTATTTTTAAAATTATTTATATCTTTTTAAAAAAAATTTTAAATATTTTAAATGTTCTAAAGCAATTAGTATTAGTAGTTAGTATTGTGATATTTTTGGAGTTTTCCATCCTTGGGCTCATAATGATAAGCAATATTGCCGTTTGTGAGCCAGTAAGTGGCACCCTGGATCTGTAATTGGTATTCTGTGGCTTTATAACAAAAGCAGTCAACCCTCCTCGTGGAGAGAGGCATCTGTTTTACAAACCCAACACTGCGCTGTTATTGCTAAAAACTGTAAAGGCTGTTAATGCACACAAAGATTTGGACTATTGCACGTCTCTCCAGCGCGAGGGTTGTCTGCCCCTTGCTTGTGACCCACTACCTGTACTTGACTGCCTGTGCGTTTGTTCACTTTTGCAGAAGCCTTGCTACTTCTCTCCCCTGCCGTCTTGTGGCGTGTGTTTTTGACCGCTCCCCCTGTCTCTCTTGCCTGCGTTTCAGTGTGAGCTAAGACATGGTCCCTTTTACTATGCCAAGCAGCCAGCACTCACCACAGACCCTGTTGATGTTGTGCCGCAGGACGGGAGGAACGACTTCTACTGCTGGCTGTGTCACCGCGAGGGCCAGGTGCTCTGCTGTGAGCTCTGCCCACGCGTCTACCACGCCAAGTGCCTCAAACTGGCCGCAGAGCCCGAGGGCGACTGGTTCTGTCCTGAGTGTGAGGTACCCGGTGGGAAAGAGTGAGGCGTAGGGTGTAGGGCACAGGGCTGTAGCGTAGGGCACTAGCTAGGGCATTAGATAGGGCTAGCAACCGAGGTCACTGGTAATGAGGCGAATCAGTAAGGGTTGCACTTGGCAAGCCTTGGGTATGAATCTGAAGAGATGTCAAGACTTGCCATGTTCTGGTGCTCTTACCAACCTTCCACAGCCAGTCGTGCTGGTTCCGTCATTTATGAAGCAAATTACCTACGAGAGTAAACTTGCTAAATTAGAAGAGGCTTCAGCTAGTTGCAGTGGAAAAACTGAATGGTTCCACAGAATCTATAGATACCTTACAAAAAGTCATACTCTTATCATAGGTAAGTTCTGGATCTGTGGATCCATTCTGCTCAGAAGATCCATTCGTAAATGATGATCTTTAATTCCATTAAGTTTCCACTGCATATATTTCCTAGCTTTGCTTTTGCTGTTCTAAACTGCAATTGCTTAACAGCAACCACTGTACTTTACGCACAAAGTTGTCGACTAAAAAGCTTCTAACTCTTTGTTTCAGAAAATAACAGTAGCCGAGTGCATAGAGACCCAGAGCAAGGCCATGACCATGTTGAACCTGGAACAGCTGTCCTACCTGTTGAAGTTTGCCTTGCAGAAAATGAAGCAGCCTGGGGTAATGTTTCACATTCATAAGTGATTCATACGTGATTCACCTCATGCTACAGCTAATTTTTATATTGAACATTGCTTTACCACAGTTCATTATATTGAAATGAGCTATAGCTAAGTCTTTATAATAAATGTCAACAGTTGAAAGAATTCTAATTCGCAAATTTCTGCATGACTGATTCCGAAAGTGTGATGTAATCTTTTTCTGAATCACAATAATAAGTATTTACTGTAAAGTCATATTTAGCAAAACACAACATTTTACACTGCTGCATCTTTATCTCAGATGTGGTTTAAACCATCATCGTTGTTGGTGGAAAAAGTATGCAAACCTACAGGAAAGTTAGAGTTCTATTTGTCCTGCAAGTACGAAAAGAAGAAAACAAACAAACAAAAACTATTTTTGTTACCAGAGCTTCACAACAGAGTAATGCTGCAAAATGTGAATTTGATGCACTATAACCCCATCGTAAATTTTAGAAACCATTACAGTAAAGGTTACAGAAGCTAACAAGACAGGAAGGATGGATCTCGAAAGACTCTTATCTTCACGTGGCCATAGTCAGCTGCAAAGGGAAGGAACTGAGAACATTGCTAATCTGCGTAGGAGTCATCGTCCTCCAAAGTTCAGTGCATGTGCCATAGAAAGCTCAACCAAGAACAGAGATCCCCAGTACGGCAGGAATTCACAGGCTTCCATGTACATGCGAACAGTTACAGCTAAAATACAACAAGAACAACACTGAATAAGGGTGGAATTCAATAGAAGGTCACCACAGATGAAACCACTGCTCTGGGGAAAAAGGTTCACTTTATGATAAATGTACACCTTCAAAATGTTGATAAAACACTGCAAGACCGCCGAACATCAAACTCTCAACCTAACTGTGAATAACGGTGGTGGGAGTATAATGGAGTAGGGTTGCTTTACTGCCACTGGGCCTGGATGGTTTACAGTCATTGAGAGATCTGTGATTTGAAAACTATAGGAGGAAAATGTGAAATCAGAGTTCCTGTCCCTGATCTAAAACTCAAAACAAATTGGTTGATGCAGTAAAACATTAATCCAAATAACAAGTAAATTAACAGCAGAGAGGCTCAAACAGAAGAAACTGGATTTTACGACAGCCAAATCTCAGTCCAGACTGTAGTCCTGTTGAAATTCTGTGGCATAATCTGTTCAAGCAGGCTGTTCTAGAAAGATATCCCAAAATTATTTGTATAGAATAATATGCCAAACAAAAAAAAAACAACAACAAAACACAAACAACTGTAAATGATGGTTCAGCAGCTACTGAAAACATTTAGTTAGTGTCAGTAAATATTAGTAAATTTAAGAATTAACTTTTTTTTCTTCAGTGAATCTTACTATGCAAAATGTTGCATGTTGTTTGTTGAATAAGGCTAGGAATGTTGGATGAAGGTGTTTAAATGTTTTCATGCGATTTTTGCTGTCATACAGAAGAGTATCTTTGTGTTACTCTTGGAAAAAAAACTTTTGTGATAAGAGAACCTCATTATTATTATTGTTGTTGTTCATGTTCTTTTGTGATAAGAGAACCTCATTATTATTGTTGTTGTTGTTCATGTTCATTTGTGATAAGAGAACCTCATTATTATTATTATTGTTGTTGTTCATGTTCTTTTGTGATAAGAGAACCTCAATATTATTATTGTTGTTGTTGTTGTTGTTGTTCATGTTCTTTTGTGATAAGAGAACCTCAATATTATTATTGTTGTTGTTGTTCGTGTTCTTTTGTGATAAGAGAACCTCATTGTTGTTGTTATTCATGTTCTTTTGTGTCATTTCTAATGTGTAGACGGAGCCATTCCAGAAACCTGTATCTCTGGAGCAGCACCCAGACTATGCAGAATACATCTTCCATCCCATGGACCTTTGCACCTTAGAGAAGGTAACTCATGGCTTCAGTGCTGAAAACGATTCTTATATACACCTTTATATAAATTATTATATCCACCTTAATGGCCAAAACGTCTGTGTGGAAAGGTGTATGCACTTCACACTATGTCTGAATCAGGCCAGCAAATGGAAGAGTGCTTTGTCCACAGAACATCAAGAAGAAGATGTATGGTTGCACAGAGGCCTTCTTAGCAGATGTGAAATGGATCCTGCACAATTGTATCATATACAATGGAGGTCAGTTGTGATCTAAAACTTCACTATTTGATTCACTTTTATGTTTGAGTCTTGTGGGCCAATAGCGGCCCCTGGAGGCCAAAACGGCGCCTCACGAGTGAAACATTTGATATACATCCTGACTGGAATGATATGTTGAACATTGTATCGTGATGACGAGCTGCACGCATCAAGTGAGGCAGCTTCAAGTCTACCTTTACTTTTCGAGGTTTTAATGAACGTCTCTCTTTTCCAGGGAATCATAAACTGACTGCAACAGCAAAAGTTATTGTCAAGATCTGTGAGCATGAAGTGAGTATCATCACACTGGGAGGGTGTCATAATGATTTGTTTAATGTAGTTTACAGGTCGTTTATGAGAGGCCTTGTCTGTTTTTTTTCTCAACAGATGAATGAAATTGAGGTTTGCCCAGAGTGCTACCTGTCAGCTTGCCAAAAGAGGGATAACTGGTTCTGTGAACCCTGTGTGAGTAGATGAACCTATTCAACACTGCTATGGATCAGTGCATTTACCTTCTTCTAGTACTGAATTGCAAGAACGGTGTCATTTAAATTTTAGACATATAATGAATGTAACCCGAGACAGGAGTCAGAGAATTTGATGGGCGTCTAATAGCAATTTGCTTGTGTGTGTATGTGTGTGTGTGTGTGTGTGTATTGTACTAAGTCCCAGCCTCATCCTCTGGTCTGGGCTAAACTGAAAGGTTTTCCTTTCTGGCCTGCTAAAGCCCTGCGGGATAAAGATGGTCAGGTGGACGCTCGCTTCTTCGGCCAGCATGACAGGTGAGGCTGCTGGTGTTTTAATTCATCGTTTTGCAGTCATCACTGCTCTTTGTCTTTGGAAAACTCAGTCCAGACTTAGCAAAAGCATAGACACCTGGATTCCTGAAAACCTGACATCGCTCAACTTGATGGAATCTGTTTTTTTGTTGTTGTTTTTTTCTTCCAGAGCCTGGGTACCGATTAATAACTGCTACCTTATGTCAAAAGAGATTCCTTTTTCGGTAAAGAAGACGAAAAGTATCTTCAACAGCGCCATGCAAGAGATGGAAGTCTACGTGGAAAATGTACGCAAGAAATACGGAATTTTCAATTATGCCCCATTCAGAACACCCTACACACCCAACAACCAGTTCCAGATGCTGCTGGACCCAGGCAATCCCAGGAAAGGCACGATTATGCAGGAGAAGCAGGAGAAAAAGTTCAACTTCGACATGACCGCATCTCCCAAAATGGTCCTTGGCAAAAGTATGATGCCTGCAACGGCAGGACGTCGGATCTCTTTGACGGACATGCCGAGGTCTCCAATGAGCACTAACTCCTCAGTGCACACGGGGTCAGACCTTGAGCAGGAGGCAACAGAGCGAGGAACAAGAATGCCTTCTAGTCACTACAGTGCTGGAGAAGACTCTATGGATTACACAGGTACACAAAGCCACAGTCTTATGAATGCATACGTTACTGACTTTTAATTGAGTCTACAGCATATTAATTGATGTTTGAATTTCCTTTCTTGGTCACAGCTTCCCCTGGGTCTCTGAAGACCTCGGGCAGTCCCAAGCCCTTCCTACCAGCACCCCTTAAACAGGAAAGGAGTCAAGCTACTGGCAGCATCCTCAACCTCAATCTTGGTGAGTCTCACAAAAACCGCTTGCATGGCTTGGCAAGTCATGGGATCATTTCTCTTCTGTGTTGTTGCCCCTCTGTTTCTGTCTGGCTGTATCTACTGTGAAAGAAAAAAAAGGATGCGTAGAGTAGAACTGGTACAGCTGCACCAAGAACACCAAAAAATACTCCAGCAGTGCAGTGGAAGGTCTGCGATTGTGTCTGACGTCCACCTTCTGCACCCAGACCGCGTAAAAGCAGAGATGGACCTGCAGGAACTGAGCGAGAGTGTACAGCAGCTCCATCAGCAAGCGGCTTCTATGCTCCTCACCTCACCAAAGAAACCCACCAGGAGTCTGGACAAGACCATCGAGAGCTGCAAGGCTCAGCTAGGTAGGACCCATACACTTCTGACGTTCATAGGCACCCTCTACCAGAACGACATGCAGTTGTCTTTACTCTCTGATCCAAATCCTGCAGGCATTCAGGAGATCTCAGACGATGTGTACAGGGGCGTGGAACACAGCGACTCAGATGAGACGGACAAGTCGGACTCCAGCGACAGTGAAGACGCCAGCGAAGAGGAGCACGGGCCAAAGAGCGGCAACCACGACAACGGCGTGAAAGAATCCAAAAAAAGGCCAAGACCACCATCCTCTCAGATGCAGGATGGCAAGGACCCTTCTCCCACCACGGCAGACAAGACAACATCCGAGCCAGCAGCGAAAAAGAAGCCCATCGGCATTTTGGAGAAGGAATCCCAGGAGAAGGCCAGGACAAGCCCACAGCAGCATCCCCACAAAGAAAAGCCTTCTGCTGAGCAGGAGGTCAAGGCTGCAGGGGATGTGGAAGGAGACTCCGACTCGGACAGGGAGCTGGTTATCGATCTTGGTGAGGAGCACGGAGGACGAGAGAGGAAGAAACCAAAGAGAGAGTCGTCGTCAGCTCCCAGCTCTACAGCCAAAGACCCTGCAGTCATCAAACCCGAAGGTAACCATTTCATCTCTCTTCTACACTACTTGTGGGTTTGTATAGGTGTAATGTGATTACTGCAGTGGTTTGTAAAGCAATTCTGTTCTGCTTCCTCTCTTTTTCTGCTGTCTCAATTCAGGAAAAGCTCCGTCAGCCGGCAGTACATCTGTCTCTCCATTTCCAGAACCTTCCTCCGCATCTTCCAACTCCAGCACTAGAGACTCCGCTCAGGCAGTCATCAAGCCTCTAAACGCCGCCCCCACCCAGCCCTCCACCTCCACCAGTACAACCTCCGCTGCTGTCCTCCCAGGCGTGCCGGCAGTCCCCTCCACAACCACCTCCAACTCCACCTCCTCCACTGTGGTAAAGAAACAGCGCCCTCTGCTGCCCAAGGAGGCGGCGCAGCCTGGCCAGCCGACTGTGGTTTGGAGCCAGGCTGGGAGTAAGTTCCAGACATCCTCTCAAAAGTGGCACCTGCAGAAGGTCCAGAGGCAGCAGTCAGCCTCCCAGCCTCAAACTCAGCCCCAGAGCCCGGCTACACCCAGCAACTCCAGCACCCGCTACCAGACCAGGCAATCTATGAAGGGTAATAAAAACATTACCCATAACCCCCCAACCCACACCAACCATCAACAACTGACTTTCTCATGAAGATCTCCTACAGTTCTCTGAAATATAGCATGCAAGTTGCAAGGCAATTTCTTTCCCACTAATTCTTACAAAGAAGTTTCTTTCCAGCTGTTATTCTCAGCATGGAAAACACTACTTAAGAGTGCTAACTTCAGTAACAGACTGGTTACCATGACTGAAATTGACTTCAAAGATCAAACCTTTTACGTGGTGAAAAGTGACTTTTTTTTCCTGCTTTTGCCAGCTGTCCAGCAGAAGGACCCCTCGTCTGGCTCCTCTAACTCTGCCCTGGCAGGAGACTTTCTCGCACCGCCTGCCTCTGCTGATGTAGCCGCCGACATAGCCAAATACACCTCGAAGGTAAGCTAGCATGAACAGCTAATGCACGCGGATATATAATGCATGTTTTTTTTGAGTAGTTGCCAGTTACATGATCATTTCCTGTTATGTCTGGGGGTGGTCATTCTTACATCCTCAAAACTTAAATATATTTATTATAAATCATATTCTGTGTATTAATTGGTACACTTACAATTAAATTACTTTATTTATATCATTGAAGTTGTTGTTGTTGTTGTTGTTGTTTTATCTGCTTTGTTTTTGTAGATGATGGATGCGATTAAAGGAACAATGACTGAGATCTATAATGACCTTTCAAAAAGCACAACAGGAAACACTATTGCTGAGGTTTGACACCCTTTGCACACATTTTTATCTGATGGGATTTTGTATTAGACTGAAGATATTACTGTTTCTTTATCATTGAATGGTCTGTGTGCTTCTCTAATAAGCTGCATGAATTCACTGCTTTAACACAGATCCGAAGGTTAAGGATTGAGATAGAGAAACTGCAGTGGATGCATCAGCAAGAACTTTCTGAAATGAAACATAATTTGGGTAAAGTTATAAAAATTGTATGTGTGTGTGTGTGTATGTTTACACATACATGTATACAAATTTACAGCACAGTGATTTAATTATGCATGTCTGTACGCAGAACTTACCATGGCGGAGATGAGGCAGAGTCTGGAGCAGGAAAGAGAGAGGCTGGTTTCAGAGGTGAGGAAGCAGATGGAGGGAGAGAAACAGCAGGCCGTGGATGAGACCAAGAAGAAGCAGTGGTGCGCCAACTGTAAGAAGGAAGCCATTTTCTACTGCTGCTGGAACACCAGCTACTGTGACTACCCCTGCCAGCAAGCACACTGGCCTGAACACATGAAATCCTGCACACAGTCAGGTATGCAGCATACAGACATACACACACACACACACACACACACACACATGCTCGCACAAACACATACACACACATATTTACCAAAGGTGAAACTTCTGCTCTCCCTGTTCTGCAGCCACAGCATCTCATCAAGAGCCAGAGGAGGAAGTTTCCACAGCAGCAGCTACGAAGCCCACAGGCCAGTCACCAAAATCACAGCTGTCCCCCCCAGGCAGTAGAACCTCGCCCACACACAAAACCCCGTCCCCGACCGCAGAGAACACCAGGGGGTGCACTGCCATCTCCGTCTCCTAACCACAACACTACACGCGTTATTATTGCATATCTTTTACAGAGGTCTTCAAAAGATTATGGGCTTGTTAGCCATGGAGGATCCAAGGGTCATTTTGGATTGGGGTCTGTCTTTTCTCATCTTCTTTTCAAAGTTCTGGTTACAAAGACATTTGAAATCTCCACTCCTTTCAAACTCAGTTCACTACAGTTGAGGACATAAGATGGTGCTGGATGTTGTTTGTTTTTTTGTGTATATTATTATCATTTAATGTTTTTTTTTTTTTATCTACATAAGATTTTGTACAAAGGCCGAAACAAACTTTCATATGAAATATGCAAAGATAGTACTGTTTTTGTACACACAGGTGAGTTTTGTATAGTGCAAGAGTAAATGGATTTGTCTGCTCAGTCATTTTGTAATGTGATTCCTGCACTTATAGGTACCTCCAGAAATGTGGAGTTTACATTATACTTTAAAGTTTTGGAATTTGTGAACATGATGTGGGTTTACTCCTTCACAGCCTGTTAAGAAATTATTTTTAGTTCATGTGGGTTGTCACTACATCTCCCAAGAAGACTGTAAAACTCTGCATAGCCGTCTTAGTGATAACAATTATCAAGAAAGTTTGCTTGACTTAAAGCTGAGGAAAAACTGAGCTATTAAGAGCATATTTCATTTCATCTTTTATGTCTTGCCACTCCTTGTTTACATATTGTAAATAACAAAAAAGGACACAGCTATCTGTAAGAAAAATAAAATCAACTCTTCTCTGAAATTTTTAAACCCTTGTGAGTCTTATACCTCCTAACAATCCTCTGCAAAGGGCTCCAAAATCTGAGTACCGTGCCAAAGTTCAAGAGTAATAAGGTTAGAAAAAATCTACATGGCCCTAATCTACATGGCCTTCAGACAATACAAATTTATGCAAGTTTATTCATTTGTGAACTGACTGTGAAATTAATACAGCCATTACCTAAATTTTGTTTATATTGTCACGTTCATTTATCGTAGACAGACCGAGAGACAGAAACGCAGACAGACAGACAGACAGACAGACAGACATAGATAGATAGTCATATAAAGAGTAGCAAAGGTTTGAGTTATGTTGTAAACTAAATGTCCAGACAGCTATAATAACATATCAAAATAGATCTTCGTGTCTAGCTGAACATGAACAAGAACATGATTTCACATTGCATTCAATGTGAACGCAAAGCGCGTTTACTAAAAGCTAGGGGGTACCGCTGTATTAGTACACATAATAGATGCATTGTTGGCTACACCTCCCTGCAAGAAAGTCTTTTAATTTGTCGGGCGCCGCCATTCCCACAATCCTTCGGATTCAGACTCAACGTTGTGACGTCAACATCTGTCGAACAAACCGACGCAAAATCACAGAAAAAGGAGCGCCGGCAAATCGGAGGTTAGTGCAAAATTCAACTTCAGTAATTTTGGTAACAGGTTTTTAAACCTGTATAAAATTACTGCAGTGATAGGCATGTTTAGTACGGCAAAGAGATATTAATTAACGTACGTAGAAGAAGATCTAAACAGGTTTATGGGCCGTGGTAAAAGCTAGCCAGCTAGCTGGTAGTGGTATTGCCTGTATCTCGGGTAGCCCGCTGGCCAGTGTGCTGTGGAGGGGTGGGGACAAAGCGTTCGGGGTCTGTGTGCAGTACGATTAATCACTCGTGTTTCTGGCTTATTTTTATATTCGAATTATGGCTTATAACAATAATTAACGCCCATTACTGTTCGGTCGGTTTAGTTTTTGACATTAAACTTGGTAAACCAGCATATTGAATGTTAGGGGCTGTTCGAACAAGCTAACCGGTTAGCGCCGTTATTCAGGAAGCTAGTTAGCTCGCTAGCTTTGCATGGCTCAGTTATCTACGAAATTAGCTTTGCTAGGTGGTCGGCTAACGTTACTTCCCTTTTTACTGGGAAGAATTGGCTTGCTGTCTCGGTTCTTTTGCTGGCTCATCGCCATTTAGAAATCCAGCAGCTAGCTATGCTGAATCGAAAACTACCTAACTTGCCAACTGCGTAAATGCATAACTTCTCCTGACGGCGACTGTATTGTCAGTTTTGTCTGAAATTGACAATTTATTTATAAGCACATATTCTAGCTATGCTAGCTAACTTGCATCACGTAGTTCTGAGTCGTTGAAGTGTTCTCTGCTGCTAGTGGAGAAATGGCTGCGTTAAACAGCTAAGCCGGCTAACATTGCTTGTCATGAATAGCCAATGAACAGGTAGTTAGCTAACTAGTGATGTTACCAGAAAATATATAATTAAACTGTCTTTAACTTGGTAAAATTATGATGTGCAGACCTTGAATTGGTTGCAGACTAAAGTAACGGAACGGTTATACCGACCAACAGATAACGTGAGAATGTCTTTGAGCGTAGAATTAAATGGCTACTCCAGCAGTCACTTAATTAAGTTTGCATAGTATCTCGTAGACTGTAGATTTTGCAGGACACAAACGGGCGGTGGCATCTTTTATGACAGAATGCATCGCCCTCAGAAGTTACGTTTTGAGCCGTTGTTATCCATTGTACGCAAGTGATTTGACATTGCAGTTCAGCAGTATGATATTCTGTTTTGCAGCCCTTCTTTTGATGATGATGGAGTTAGTTTAACTGTAAATGTCCAGATACATACATAACTAGTCACAGTTATGATATTCACACCAAATGGGATGGTTTGTACATGATTTTCTACTTCTCTGCAATTCTAGGACATGGCTGTAAATGTATACTCCACCTCAGTGACGAGTGACAACCTGAGTCGCCATGATATGCTTGCTTGGATCAATGAATCTTTACAGATGAACCTCACCAAGATTGAGCTGCTATGTTCAGGTGGGTGGTTATTTCTGCTCTGTATTAGCAAACTTACGAACACATCAGAGGTTTTCTTCATAGATGTTTATTTAGATTGTCTACAGCACCTTTAATGTGAAAATCATATTCTGAATGGTTTAATTGAATTGCCCTGCAGGTGCAGCCTATTGCCAGTTCATGGACATGCTCTTCCCTGGCTGTGTGCCTTTAAAGAAAGTAAAATTTTCAGCAAAGTTAGAACATGAATACATTCACAATTTTAAGATATTGCAAGCTGGCTTCAAGAAAATGGGTGTTGACAAAGTAAGTTATTTCTGACCTTTATTCCTAACAATATTGTTCAAGTTTTGTAATGATGGTGAAAGAAATAATCCAAGTACTTCCATGTTGGGTGCCATATAGGTTATAAAAAAATCTATTAAGTGTGTGTGCGCGCTCGCACGTGCGCACAGCACCGTTTGTACTTGATGGTTTCTGTATAATTTTCTGACTAAATATTGTGGACCTACATGTCTATGCAGTGATAATGATGCTAGCTGCCAGGCCAACTCCTCTTACTTCAGCCTGGTAAATTGTGTTTACCTTTGAATTAGCATGTCTGCCAAATTGCAAGCAAAAAAACCCCAACTTGTTTTAGGCATTTGGCACAGTAGATGGAGACCTATTTGGTGTCAGAGGTCGAGATCACACCATTTAAAGCTAACTTTGTTAGCAGGAAAGCCTGTTTGTGTGTGTGAGTTATGTAAGCGTAGCCCTCTAGCACTTACCGAGAGATCAGCTGACCTCATATCTGCTACCATGGTGCAAGACGTTGCTGAATAAAACCACGCTTGGGCGTTCTTTCTTTCTCTTCATGTGTTCTTCACAATCTTGTTTTGCTGTTTAATTTGAAAGCTGTCTGTTCCTCTTCAGTAACCTTTGTTTATTGTCCTATTCATGCACCTTTCCCCTACCTTAGATCATTCCCGTTGACAAGTTGATAAAGGGTAAGTTCCAGGACAACTTTGAATTTGTTCAATGGTTTAAGAAGTTCTTCGACGCAAACTACGACGGGAAGGAGTATGACCCCGTGGAGGCGCGGCAGGGCCAGGACACCATGCCGGTGCCCAACCCCTCCATGTCTGCCCTCAACAAGCCCAAGAAGATCATGAATACAGGTCTGTGGCTTTGGACAGGTGTTGAGTGTGTCCGACCTCTTATAACCTCTTAAATCCCTAACAGTGTTAATAATGCCGAGCCGTGTAATGTAGTCAGTTAATGAGGATGGACAATGTATAAGCATGTTCACAGCGTATCTCCCGGTTAGAGATTGCTTACAAAAACCATATCAGGAAGAGCTGGAATTCTCTAGTTTGCGTATAATCCACCGGCTGTATTGGTAATGGCTTCTATGTTAATATCCTTTGACTTTATTCGAGCTTGTTCTGTAAGCCCCAAGTCTCCAGATTGCCACTCCAATTAAATCTACATTCTCAAATTCATAGCAAAGGTTTTCTACCCCAAAAAAAGCTCAAACCAGCTGCAACCATTGGTGTGGTGCTGGCGTTATTACGTTTGGGAAAGGTCACATTTCAACACACTATTTCTGATAATATGATATCAAATGTTGCATTTTCTTAGAACCATAATTTTCTGTAGTGTATAGTTCATATTTATTTATATAGTGCATTTTACAACATATTTTGTCACAAAGCAGCTTTACAATTACATGAGTCCAGATTTCTAATGAGCAACACAAGGTTTGCATGAAGAAACTGAAGAGCAAGACTCAGGAGGGAATCCAAACAATTGTTTATTGTTATTTGGGGGGGGGGTATTCAAACTCATCCAGTACTTGTCAAATGAACTATCACAACGTCGGAAAGTAATATGATGTTTGATATTGACTGTTGTGCCGGTCTGTACTTGGATTCAGTGGAAGGTGTTGGTACAGTGCTCGTGATTCTAACAGTGCCGTGTGTTCACCTTAGGAACATTGTTTCCCTTGGTCCTTTTTAAAAAAAACTCTGCGTCTCTCGAGTGCTTGATCTTCGGTGAATATAATCAGCAGACTTGGGCTACTTCCTTTTAGCTGTTAGCTGTAGGCATCTAATATTTAAATAATTTAAAACATATGTTGGTTCCTTACAGTAGTGTGCCAGGCACCCCACCCTAGGGACACATCCACTGCCACACACACACACACACATATCCAAATCTCCTGACTACTGACTACTAGCACCTGTTCCTTGTTTGTTTTCTCCCCTATTTATAGCGCACAGGTACACTCTT